>JAQFVV010015482.1:0-14787 GCA_028023455.1 Epiperipatus broadwayi
TAATTAAAAGCTATTGTAATAATAATAATAATAATAATAATAATAATAATAATAATAATAATAATAATAATAATAATAATAATAATAATAATAATAATAATAATAATAATAATAATAATTAACTATTATATACATTCTTTCAATCTGCAAAAGTACTTTTGGTTAATTCTTTAACCTTTCTCAAGCTGGCATTAAAATAAAAAAAAAAACAATGTTAATAAATGTTTATGTTTGCATTTTTTAATAACAATTTTTATTAAAAGTACTTTTTAAATAAAAACATATTTTTTCTGTTGCTTTTGTTTATAAGTAAGTAATTGGTGTATATTGCTTACTATATATTTGATACAATATTTATACAAGATCATAAAAATGTTACCTATTTAAAAAAATCTAAAACCCTAAGAAAATGTTATCAATTACCATAATGCATTGCAATCACAATATGAATATGCCAAATTATTCAAATATTCAAATAACATTATTGTTTTGGATTTTTTAAGTGACTTGTTCAGAACATGTATACATAAATAATATAATTATTAGACAATTTCACAATAAATTAATTCAATAGGTATTTCATGTATTGAGAAAAATTGCATTTTAAAGTTTTTATGGGGTCATTCTACTGTATTAGTGTCTGCCAGTATATATTTATTTTCACTGCTTCTAACTGTTAATGCCATATTTTCTCTGTCCGGTATGCATTGATTTTAGTTTTAAATTTAATCAATAGATGAAAGTTCTAACTGAAAGAAAATCTGACATGCATTTGGAAAAACATCTGGTGTCTAAGCACATTTATATATTATGTATCTTCAAAAATATAAATAATATTTTTTAAAGCATTTTGAACATTAATAACTTTAAAATAAATATAATGTGTGTTTACATGACTTTTATCTCAAAATTTTAGATTTTAATAATTAAAAACAAAACAATATATATATATACAATAGTTTTAAAATATTGATTAATGATAATTGAAACCCCCCCCCCCCAAAAAAAAAAAAAATTATTCTGTTGAAGAGATTCATTGTTTGCAAATAATTATTTGAGAAAGAAGATAGTTATTGGTAAATATTTTAAGTTTTAAAATTATTAATATTTTTTAAACCCAGATACATATTTTAATTTTACGTTAAAAATTAAATGTATCTAATTAATATAGACCAATAACATTTGTCTTTGTAAATTATAAGATTGATTCAATCAAAATACATAATGGAAGTAAGTTGTCTGTATTTTTTTACATTTTAAACTATATGTATGTTTTAAAAAAGAATTGTTTTGCTCTTATTTAAACATTATATTATACATTGTGGGTGTATAAAAGAATGGGTTATTATATAAATCAGAATATCATACATTGATCTATATTAACTAGTTGTATTTAATCTTTTAATACAAAGCTAAAGTATAATAACAGATTAAAAATATTAATAATCTTAAATCTTAAAAGTAATTACTAATTCCTAAACATGAAATTATGTAATAATATGTAAGTATGTTGGGTTTAAATAATGCTTGTAATAAAATACACATGAAATAAATAAAGAAAAATAGGATATCTGAATGGCTTAAACTATCTAATGAGATTATTCCATCTGAAATACATTGTGCAAGCTAATTATAGGGAATTAGAATACAAACTTTCAAATACCCTTCATCTATCCAATCCATCTTATATAACCAATACATACATGTGAAAAAAATAAATGATCTCCAATATACATATTCCAAGCTGAATAAGCACTCATCAGTTAGTCCAGAACATCATATTTCACACACATATATAATCAGTGCTCAGTTTACATTAAGATAAAAAATCTTTAAATTTTAATGGGCAGGCATCACTTTTCTACATCATCCAATTCTTCAGCCATTCATATTATTGAAAATCTGATGATGGAATGATCAAAGCCCTTATTGATGCCAATATTGTTGTCATACCTATGTTGACTTTGTCACTTTACTCCTCTTATGTAAGACCTTAATAAGTCATTTTAAATACACAGAGTGATGGGCAGAATTTAGGTTGAATCTGTAATATATAAATACAAGTATATTACATTTAAAGTACATTTAAAGTTTGTTTATATATATATATATATATATATATATATATATATATATATATATATATATATATATATATATTACTAACTCAGCTTGAATTCTGCCCACACCTCTTCTGTGCATTCAAATGAACATATTAAGGCTCTACATATGAGGGGTCAGAGTGACTTAAAATCAACATAGGTTTGACAACAATATTGACATCAACAAGGGCTTTGAGCATTCCATCATCAGAATTTTCACTAACATTGATGATTGAAGAGTTGGAGGGCCAAGAAGAATAAAGCCTGTTCATTAAAGTTTAAGGCTTTGTTATCTTAATGTAAACTGAGAACTGATTACATGTGTGTGTGGGAGATGATAATATGGACCAACTGATGGGTTCTGATTCAGCATTAAATATGTACAATGAAGATTATTTATCTATTTAACATGTATATAATTGTGTATATTGGTCACATAAGATGGAGTGTATAACTGAAGAGAACTTGAAAGTCTGTGTTCAAATTCCTTATGTTGTTATGTAAAAGTCAAATATTGATTTATCTTAAGAACATTTATTATTAATGTGATTTAATTATTGCAGACCTTAAGAAGCAATTACTGGTAGTAATGTGAAATAGTATTATAACAATAAATATGACAAACAACATACCATTATATTAATGTGCACTTGTTATTTATATTATTGAATATAGTTGTTCTGGAGTGGAAAAGCACACACAGTTTTGATATATTACCAACCAAAAAAGAAAGAGTTGAGAGATAACATTACTGGCTGTGCTTATGACATAATGAAGCCACAATCCAGTCTTGCAACTTATCCAAGTAGTCTTAATGAACTATTTATTCATTTTGCTCAGTAATCTTACTTTATTTTTAGTAAAATTTGATCAATCTTTTTTTCAGCTGATTTAATATAATTTTCACAACCTTGATTGTAAATCATTGATTCTTATTGCACAAATAATACCATTTGCATATATAAAATGATGTAAATAATAATTTATTTGGGAATTGACATATGTCAGTTTAAATGTTTAAAGTATATTTTTAACACTGATGAAAATAATTTTAGAATAAACCATATTTTTTTCAACAATCCCATTTAACTTTATTACTAATGAAGTGACATTTTTGTATTTTTGCTTAATAATTTAATATATCTTTTCTGTCATGTGATTTTTTAAAGCATTAATACAGTTTATATATATTTAATTCAATTTACAGCATTAACATGGATTATGCATATATAATATGCAATATTAAAATCAAATAATACTAATTTAATTTTGGAATAATGAATTTTCCAAGTAGTATTAAATGTAATTACTTGTATTATCATTGTTTGACTACAAAAAAAAAAAAATTCATTTTAACTGCAGCTATTGAAATCTATCTATCTATCTATCTATCTATCTATCTATCTATCTATCTATCTATCTATCTATCTATCTATCTATCTATCTATCTATCTATCTATCTATCTATCTATCTATCTATCTATCTATCTATCTATCTATCTATCTATCTATCTATCTATCTATCTATCCATCTATCCATCCATCCATCCCACCCATCCACCCATCCATCCATCTATTCATCCATCCATCCATCCATCCATCCATCTATCTATCTATCCATCTATCTATCTATCTATCTATCTATCTATCTATCTATCTATCTATCTATCTATCTATCTATCTATCTATCTATCTATCTATCTATCTATCTATCTATCTATCTATCTATCTATCTATCTATCTATCTATCTATCTATCTATCTATCTATCTATCTATCTATCTATCTATCTATCTATCTATCTATCTATCTATCTATCTATCTATCTATCTATCTATCTATCTATCTATCTATCTATCTATCTATCTATCTATCTATCTATCTATCTATCTATCTATCTATCTATCTATCTATCTATCTATCTATCTATCTATCTATCTATCTATCTATCTATCTATCTATCTATCTATCTATCTATCTATCTATCTATCTATCTATCTATCTATCTATCTATCTATCTATCTATCTATCTATCTATCTATCTATCTATCTATCTATCTATCTATCTATCTATCTATCTATCTATCTATCTATCTATCTATCTATCTATCTATCTATCTATCTATCTATCTATCTATCTATCTATCTATCTATCTATCTATCTATCTATCTATCTATCTATCTATCTATCTATCTATCTATCTATCTATCTATCTATCTATCTATCTATCTATCTATCTATCTATCTATCTATCTATCTATCTATCTATCTATCTATCTATCTATCTATGACAATCAAGAATTTTAATCTGTTGTCAATGATAATCTCCTTTTAACAATAAAGATGGAATTCTGCTTTTATTTATGGTCCAGTATATTTATATAGACACTAAAGTTGCAACTTGATTACAGAGACTGAAATTATTGATACAAAGAAGTTGAAATAAATCTTCTTAAACAGGCAAATATAACCTGTTCTGAATTCAGACTTTAATAATCATTTATAATATTCAAACTGCAATTATATTTTTCATATTGCACCCAATGTATTATTTAAATAATAAGTTTATAAATATATTAAATAACCTCAATAGTACCATATATTCTTTTAAATTCATATAAATAAAGATACAATAAAAGACAAGTGACTCCCAGGATGCATTTCATGCTGAACCAGCACTCATCATTTTGTCCAGATCACCATCTCTCATATATGAAAAATGTTTATCTATATTAAATAATTACATTTTGAATTGCAGGAGTCAACCTAGCTCAATCATCATCTTTGACGCCATCCATTTTAGATAAATACAGTAATGATTATTAATAATTATTTACTAAATTAGAGATTGATTCTAGCACAGATATAAAGTCAAAACTCAATTAAATATTAATACATATGATTTTTTAAAATTAATAACATACACACATAGTTATTCACATTTTTGTTTTCCATGTGGTATATCTTTATAAATATATTAAATAATCTCAAGACCGCTACATATTCTTTTAAATTCATAAGATACAATAAAAGACAAATGATTTCCAAGATGCATTTCATACTGGACCATGTACATGCAGGTGTGCTTAATTGAAAATAATCAGATATATTAGTTTTTAATTGAGTTTTGAAGTTTATATCTGTGTTAGAAACAATCTCTCATTTAGTAAATGATTAATGATAATCATTACTATATTTATTTAAAATGGATGATGTCAAAGATGTGGTTCAAACTAGTTTATCACTTGTAATTCAAAATGCAATTATTTAATATTAGATAAATATTTTTCATATAATAGAGATATGTACGAGAGATGGTGACCAGGACTAACTGATGAGTGCTGGTTCAGCATGAAATGCATCTTGGGGGTTATTTGTCTTTTACTGTAACTTTAGTTTTATGAATTTAAAAGAATATATGGTAGTATTTAGGTTATTTAATATATTTATAAAGATATTACATGTAGAAAAGAGAAATGTGAATAATACTGTGTGTGTTCTTAATTTTAAAAAATCAGATATATTAATCTTTGAGTTTTGAAGTTTATATCTGTCTAGATACAATCTCTAGTTTAATTATAAATTTATTAAACGCACATTGATTACGTAAGTAATATTTACTGAGGCTATAACCTCGATAATATGTGTATAAAATGCGATAGTAGGGACCTCTATATGCATATTATCAAGGTTATAGCCTCAGTAAATATTAATCTCTAGTTTATTAAATGATTAGTAATAATCATCACTGTATTTATCTAAAGTGGATGGTGTCAAAGATGTGAGTTAAATTAGTTTGACACTTGTAATTCAAAGTGTAATTATTAAATAATAAGTGTAATAATGCTCCAGGCTATATAAATATATTGGACTATAAATAGGGTTGGGATTCCATCTTTATTGTTAAAAGGAGATTGTCTTGACAACAGATTTAGATTGTTGATTGTCATTGTTAGTGGGATTATCTAAGTGTTGACTGATTTAAATGATTGCTTATAAACCCATTTAGCTTTGAACATCATTTCACTTATTATTTAAATAATACTTTGGGTGCAATTTAAAAATTATAATTGCAGTTTGTAACGTTATAATTGACTATTCATTAATCTGCTTTCAGAAGAGGTTATATCTCTCTGTTTAAGATATTTATTTAAACATTTTGTATCAATAATTTTAATCTCTATGGTCAAGTTGCAATCTTTAGTGACTATATAAATATATTGTATCATAAATAAGGGTGGGATTCTACCTTTATTGTTAAAAGAAGGTTGCCTTGACAATACATTAAAATTATTGATTATTTTTGATATTGGGATTATCTAAGTGCTGACTGATTTTAATGATTGCACACACATATATACATATATATAAATGCAAGGAAATCGAGTCATATATATCAGTGGTCTTCAACCATTTCACACCTGGGGACCAGTAAAAATAAGGATAAGGTTTTGCGAACCGGCAGAAGTCTATAGATAATTTTTCTTAAAGATGTAAAAAGCTTAGCCGTAGATGAAGTTATATATATATGGAGTTTGTATAATAAAAAAAATTTTTTTTTAATTTTGAATTTTTTTAGAAAAATAATAAAAAATTTAATTCTATCCCCTCCCCCCATAAACATTTGTGATAACTAAAAAAACAAATTAGTTTATGTATGATTGATTAGATTTTGTTTTTGTTCTGTTTCTTTTTTTTTTTAATCAGGTAAAAGTGCAATGAAAAAATAAATAAAAATTGTTTATATTAATTAAAAGTTTAAAATCTTATTATTTTGTTATTACACACTTTTTTCCAGTCTAGCACGGACCAGCAAAAAACTTCTGCAGCCTGGTGCCGGTCCACGGCCCAGTGGTTGGAGACCACTGATATATATCATGTGTCTTAATTTAATACATTTCTATTAATAAGTGAAATACAAGCTTATTATATATTAAGTAAAAAATCTAAAATTTTCAGACATCTATATGTCTTCATATTCAGCTATCTAACTTAAATAGCCACATGGGACAGTTCAATTCAGATACACCAATATAAAATTGTCAAAGCCTTAAGAGCACTAACAATAATTGCAAGGAGATCGAGTCATATGTCATGCAACAATTTAATAAGCTTATATTACAAATATTGTATAATGAACATGCCAATAGCTCTTAACAAACTTTTCAGAATATTCCTATCCTCAGACTGGTTTCTAGCTCTGGTTTTCATTAGTGAGGCACTAGAATATTCAAGCATTAGATTTAAAATACCAAGTCAAGTCTAACACTGTTACCATTAGATAAAGTGCTGGGATTGATGGTATTTTAAATCTAATGCTTGAATATCTTAGCACCTCACTGATGAAATCTAGAGGTAGAAACTGGGCCGAGGACAGGGATATTCTGAAAAGCTTGTTATGAGCTATTTATATAACATTTGTAATATAAGCTTATTAAATTAAGTTGCATGACATATGACTCAATTTCCTTGCAATTATTATTAGTGCTCTTAAGGCTTTGGTAATTTTATAATGCTAAAGCTATTAATATATGGTGTATCTGAACTTAGTTCTGTTCCATATGGCTATTTAAGTTAGGAAGCTGAATATGAAGATATATGGATGTCTAAAATTTTTAGATTTTCTACTTAATAAGTAACCATTAGATAAAGCACTGGGTTTGACCTGGTATTTTAAATCTAATGCTTGAATATCCGAGCATCTTACTGACAAAAACCAGAGCTAGAAACCAGTTTGAGAATAGTATGTTCTGAAAAGCTTGTTAAGAGCTATTGGTGTGCTCATTATATATATATATATATATATATATATATATATATATATATATATATATATATATATATATATATATATATATATATATATATATATATATATATTGTAACCATATATTTTAGTATAAAATATATTAATTGATGTAACTGGTATAAAAATTTCTCTTTCTTCTTTTGGTGATTTGATTGGCTTGATTTGCACTTTGAACAGATTACTCTCTTATATTATTTTAATAAATTTAAATTTGCTTCTTTCCATATACTAACTCATATCAAAATGTTTAACTTTTTAAAAATTTGACAACACATTAAAATTTGGTAAAATATTATTAAAAATAATATTTTATTTTTATTTGTTTAAAATGATCTTAAATTATTATTTCCATTGAATTAAAAAACCATTTGTTCAATTAAAATTAATTATTAAAAATAAATACAGTAATTACGTATGCGTCTCAATGTAATAAAAGAAAAGAGCGTGAATTTAAGAGAAGATCGTCTGATAGTTTGCTTTTGGAGGGAGAAAGAAAAGAAAATGGTAAAGGCAAATGGTGTAAATTTGATAAGCTTATTTTAAAATAGTTAATAAGTAAACGGATTACCACAAAATTTGCTATAAACGTAAAAATAACCTAGTGGTATTTAATTAAGATGAATTGCTAAATTTAAAAAGTCTGTTCAAGTCGGCTGGCCAAGTGGATCAAATCACCGGTAACAATTTTCCAATATTACATTTTTAAAATGTCGGAGCTTCCCAGTTTAAAAGAATTAATTGCAAGAGTTTGGTATGTTTTAAAATGTTTATTATTCTACAATTTGGAAAAATTAAATAAGTATTTTAATTACAGAAGTTTTATGAAAATGAAAATTTGCTTTTTTAAAAAAGAAGAAGTTTAAATTAAAGTAAAATGTTAAAGTTGTCAACGTAGCTTAATATTTCCGTTTCTAATTCTAATAAAATATAGTATTAATTGATATTTAACTTTACAATGCCTATCATATATTTGCTAGTTAATTTGTTTAACATTTGGATAATAAACCGTCTTCAAAATAGTTAATCAAAGCTATTTTCTAATTTTAACGTCAGTTTGAAATGATTAAATTAATTGCTATAATTGGTATTCCTAGATTTAAGCGTGGATAAATAAATATTAGCATGGATGTGATAAACTTGGAATATTTTTAATAGAGAAATGTAGAAATTAATAACTTATGAAAAACATTTTCATTTAAGTTCTGCGTGTCATGTTTGAAATTGTTTCTTGTTTATGGAGCCACGTAAAATCGTTAATCTAATAGTGATTATAATAACTAACACAAATGGATAAAATTACATGTTTGGAATTCAACTATAATTATAGCTATTACTTCGTACATTTATTGTTCAACACATCGTACATGGATTTCACGGATCATATTTGGAGTTATAAAATGCTATACAATCTAATTTGTGACACACACCTGCTAAAATTCATGTATTGAACTATAAAATGCTATACATTTAATTTATATCACACACACACCCATTAGATTTTATGTATTTGATGAATAATTCATTGCTTTAATTTTATCGTTATATGAACTTGCATGTGAAGTTCATAAGTTATATTTTATTAAGTTTAAATTAATAGGGGTTGAATAAAATATTTATTCAAGAGAATAGCGCTTGCGAAAAAGCTTAAAAGTACTGAATGAATTCATGAGATGTATCAATCTTTATGAGTTATTTGTTAGTCTTTCCAGATTTATATTCCTATACTAATATTACTTATATTATATTACACATGTTTTATTTAAGCAAGATAAATTAGTACATTAGCTGTCCTGATTAGTGTAACATTTTATTATGCAAGAACCCACATTTGCTAAAGTGTTAGTGTATTCTGAATGGTCAGAATAACTGAGGGGGATGATTTTGCACTTTAATGTGAAGTAAATAGTAATGTTGTTTTATAATCTTAAAGGGCATTAATCTGTGCTGGTGGTTAATCCGCAGATTACTTTATTGCCATTTTTGTATTTTACACTCATTCCTGCGCTGGTGGTTAATCCGCGGAATGGTGTACTTGTACTTATTGCTTTATGATGGTGTATAAATCCACAAAACGTTTAGTGTTATTTAATTCCTCCGTGTAGATGAATACATCCACAGGAATATGTTTTACTTCATAGATATAAGTTGGGCAAAGTATTTTAGTTAATCTGCTAAATCATCTTCTTTCATTTGTAAGCATAATTTATAAGTTAGATCATCAACTTGTAGCAGGACATTCTATTCAAGTTACTTCATAATAATTAACTGTTGGTTGATTATTATTTACCGGAGTGTAAGTTTAAATTATCACTTTATTTAATGATTGCATTGTAGCTAAATCCTACAGACATAATATTATTTATTATATTACTATAAGTTTACGGTATGGATTTATTGAATCTGGAAATGACGTTAAATATTTCATGAGTTGATGCTGAATTTAGTATAATTTTTCTCAATATTCATTGTATCAAATTGAAATATAAGGTATGATTAGGTTCTTAAAAACTGTACCTATGAGATGTTATTGAAGAAAGTCGATGGAATTATAATTTATTTATTTTATTTGTTTATTTATGTCTTTAATTATAACATTGGAATTAATTACTTATTATTCATAATTTTGTAAATAAAAGTTGATTTATAATTAAACTTACTGTGCCGTTGCTATGTGTCATTTGTAAAATCAGAAATCATAAACCTTGGGTAGAGCATACATTGAAGTACATACTATCGTCAACATGATATAAGAGTTTATTGATATTTTTGAGAAATCATTTGGATGCTTTTCGTCTTTGGTAGTTTATGATGTGTAGGGTACAATAAAATCCCATTTACCTTTTCCATCATTTTGGCTTTGCGTAGTTGATTCTAGTATACCATACAAATTGATTATTAAACTTGTAAACAGATTTACCAAATAATGACACGATTAAATATATTTACTTAACGTTTTTAAATTGTCATTCGTCAGTATAATAAGAGTCTCAGTAATATAGTAAACTATAAAAAGGAACCCAAGTATTTATGTTTATTTATTGCAAAGCTTTACCTAGACTAGCATTTGTATTAGAAATCATATAGATGGTTTAAAATTTCATAATCTTATGTAGTTATACAAATTTTGCCATCTTGTACATGGTCGGCCATTGGGTCTCATACAATAAAAATCGCAAATTAAGGTTTGAAAATAATAACATTACACTTATAATTTGATTAAAGTATTTTATCATAATACTATGGTAATTCTTCAGGGTACACCCTGGCTGCGATCAAATTAAATCATAAAAAGTTTAGGTTAGATCATTAGTTTGGTCTGTGGTAAGTTGCCCCAGATGTTGATTGTGGTCTTTGATGCATAAAATAGATAGCATGATATGCTTTTGGATACAGCTCTTAATAGCTGACAATGTGCAAATGGGAATTGATCAGTGATAGAAGTTACGATTCTTAGTGCATTTGCGTTTCTGTAGTTGGGACCACACAATTTACGGTTACAATTTTGAGTGCCGCAGCGGGTTCGGCACGATGGGTAGTTGAAGGGGCGAGCGGATGGTTACAATATATATATATATATAACCAATTCTTACAGTTTCAACTGCAATACTTGTGTTTACAAATCCAAGTCTAAAACATGCACCTTTTATTTAAAAACAGGTAGCTCAGTTGAAACTGCAGGAGTGAATTGTATTCTATTATTATGTGAGTTTCATATAGCATTATGCATTATTTAATTTATTATTATACATCTGATCTGAGCCAACTGATGAATGCTCGTTTAGCACACAATGTGAATATTGGGAATGATACATTTTTTCCACATGAGTTTGGCCTTATGTTTATGATTATATTGCTCCACAAGGTGTTAAAAGCAGATAGAAATCAGTCCCTATCTTGCGTGAAAGTAGTGTAATGAAAATTACATTACAGAAATATTATTCATTGTGATTATTCTCTAGTCTAATGAATGACTAATATATATATATATATATATATATATATATATATATATATATATATATATATTATAATGGGACTGTAGATGTCATAAGAAAAAGGGAGCACATCTTACTATGGTCAGACCTGGAGTACTCAGTTTTGATGCTGGTGATGGTGTGATGAAATGCTTGTCCCATGATCACATCTACCTTCAGTACACTAGCTTAATGTTTACTGGTTAAATTTAGATATGGTTGGACTAGTTTGTCCACATCCCACCCCCTTTTCAACCTCTGTTATGCCACAATATTCAAACTCAGGGAGAATCTGCAATTGGTTCCCTTCAGAGATGGGCTTAATCAACTTACTAAATACTGTGCCTCTATATAAGTGAGGATCAATTAATGTATATTCCCACAATATTTCTAATATCAACCTATACATAAGAAGTGGTGTGTGGATATTAATGATTAACCTACTAACTTAGCAACATGAATGCAGGATGATGAAGATGAAGTGGAGATCAAATTGATTGCATTAACTAAATAACATTTATTAAATAATAAACATAATGTAGCAATATTAACAAGTATGATGTTGAGAGACAAGGATGACTTTCTACCACTTTAAGATCTTATACAATGAATATCTCAATCCCAAATCCTGTGATAGGAATCCATATCTTGATAGTCTTTATTTACAAGAATAATTCATAATAATAATAATAATAATAATATATATATAACACAAAAGAATAAAATAAAATAAAAGATTTCAGAAAATAATGAATATAACTTGCTAATTACATTTATTTACATCTGCATCATTTCTGATCCATATTTATTGCTATCACTTTCTTTGAATAAAAGAACTCCCTCTATACATGTATGTGATTCCATAAATCAGTGAGAAAAGCTGTTTATTCAGGAGAATTATTCATATGTGGAGAAATTTTTTATATATATAACTAAGTTTTGGTATAATAATTAATAAATAATAATTTAATATATCCAACACACAGTTCTTCTTTTCAAAATAGTTCATATATATCTAATATAGAAATAAAACAAACTAACTCCTTCTTTTTAAAACTTGATTTATTATGACTATAATCATGAAAAAGGAATCCAACGTTTCGACTATTTTTTATAGTCTTTTTCAAGGCACACTAAAATAAAATATATATACACAATAAATATCACATATTCCAAAAAAAAAAAAAAAAAATTAATTAAAAATTACAAAATATAAAATATATCCATAACCAAAATTTTCTTTTTTTTACCTTATCTCACTCCCCTTACCTATTACAATCACAACTTAAACACAACTAATTCCTTTTTAAAAATTCTATATATATCAAATAAAAACTTTTTAATTAAAAACCTATTATTTTCTTTTATCTTTTTCTATTAACATCCTATTTAATTCTGGTTTTATTTCATTTATGTATACACCCTCTTTTATTCTATTAAAGGTTGAATATCATCAAAATCTTACCTCATCTCACTTTTGGATGAGCGGTGACAAGCTTCTAGAGGAATGTGCAGATATAAACTTGATTTAGTATCATAAATATCTGCTCAACTTAACTCTTTCACCCTTTATACTTAAAGTAAATGCTCACATTTTTGGAAGCATAAGCTTCCAAAACTTGAAAATGGGCAAAAAAATAAATAAAAAAATAAATAAATAAAATGACAATTTTTTTTTTTTTCCATGTGTCATAGCATCGGCCAGGATGCGAACCCACAACCGTCTGCAACCAACTACTTGCTTGCATGGCGGCTGCGATACCTCTCGGCTAACAACGCAAGACATAAAATGACAATTATCAATAAAAAAAATACGAATCAGTATGATTTAGAAATAAGCTTTTGAGCTAGGTAAGCACTATTCATTGTATTAATAGTCTCTTAATCCTGGTGATAGGTCTCCTAAGGTGGTGTACTTGTCCATTGTTATAATTGATGCATACTTACACTGGGGTGGTAGATAATCAGCACTATGCAGTTGTTTTTTTGGAATAAAGGGCAGAAGATCCACCAGAGATCTATATCCTGGGCTATTATTTAACAAGATAGGCATTTTACACATGCAATATGCTAATGTGGGCAAGAAAACCTGGAATTGGTCATCTACAACATGTTTTTTTTACGACAATCTCATTGCATTACCCTCTTCAATATATACAATTGTTTATAGGGTGGTTTCTATTCATAGAGATGTGGCATAAGAAAAGTAAAAATATCATTTTTGATGACACTTTCACTTAAAGTTTTTCACAATCAATTTAAACAGTTTGGTTTACTTTGATCATTTAAATATGTTTATATTTCTATTCACACTAGTAGCTGAAATCAATTCTTTTCCTAACATGGTGGAAATTTGTTCCAAAATCGAACATCGATATCCATTTTGATTTTTCTAATAAAATAGCTATCAAAATTGGTGACTTTTCTTTGTGTAATCTTTGCAGTTGTTATCAATAAAGTGGTAGCTTTCATTCCCCATGCTTGCTGCAGTTGTTCAAAATATTTATTAGAATTGATTTTTTGTTTTCAAGTCTGGTTACCTAGCAACATGCTTGAGACTTAGTCATTATCTTTTAGCTTTATCTTTATCTATGTCATGATATCAGTTTGTTAAGAACATCTGCAGTTAGTTATATTAGGTGTATGTGAGTGTATTTATTTCCAATACCTTTAGAAATCTAAAAATTTATCTCTTATTTAAAGGAAAGAAAAATATTAATTTGTTTAGTGTTATGTTCAACAAAAAAGTAGTCATTTTATAACTACTTGGCTTGGTTTAAGATGGTGCAGATTTGGCCAGATTTGTTGGTCATAAATCACCCTTACTACTTTCCTTTTCTTATGGGGTTAAAATTTTAATTTATATTTTAAATTTTAACACTCATAAGTGTGTTGGTGTGTT
>JAQFVV010015483.1:0-14777 GCA_028023455.1 Epiperipatus broadwayi
TCTATTCCTATTATATCATCAATCATTAAATAATAATAATAATGTCTATCTTTTATTTTCATATAGTATTTTTAATTTAGAATAGATCAAAATCTTACAACTTAATAATCTGTGGCAACAAATAATATTGTATTCTTATATTATGCATTATAAATACTCTATGATTCATTGTAATATGATGTAATAATGTCAAACAATTCTCATAAATGATAATCAGAGAAAAATATTGTGTTTATTCTCTAAATAGTAATAATAAATTCATATTGTGCAAATATTATGTTTGTTCAAATTATCTGTGCAAATGCTGTGGTGCAAAATAATGAACTCGACACACTTTTAAAAAAACAAATTAACAAATTTATTTACATTAACTTCAATTAAGAATTTGTTTACAATATTTTACAGTTTAAAATTATGAAAACAAAGAAAATAAAAATAAGAAAATAATAATACAATATGTTTACACTGTTATTAACTCATACTTCTACTAAGTAATCTAGGCACATTCTTTAAAAATGCTGTACTAATAACATTGAAGCATGTTTTCAAAACTTAGACTTTAATAAATATCAGTGAATCCCAATACAATATTAGAAAAATTCGTAACAACATTATATAGCATATGTAAACAATCAAACCTTCACCAATTAAAATTGACATCACTTAAGTATTACAAAAGTCACTTATTTCATCGTTGCAATTATATGTATCACTTTAATATTAGTGCATTACCTGAATAAATAATATAGAAACTAATAATCTTAAATGCAATTTACAATAATTGATTAATTTATATCGCTTAACACGCAATTCATGCAGTTGTTTACTAAATATATTACATATATGTACTGTTAACAATAATATTTAAATTATCATTAATTTCAAATTGCAGTATTATTAGATAAATTATATGATTCTTTCTATAAAATTATTACTTACTTTTTGTAAACATCTACCTCCTTCTAATAACTTCTATCTAAAACATCCTCTAAACTTGATGAACCTTCGAAAATACCATTATTTAATAAACTTATTATCCAAAACTATCATACTACGTTATCGAATACCTTCCTAGTAAACCTTAATTTAAATATAAATCCGCATAAACTTTAACTCAATTTATTCCAATACAATAAAAATACTAAAATATAGACTTTGAGATCCTCTTCCAACTTGCACATATTAATTAATTGCATTTATAATCAATAAATATAATTCAGGAATTACGAAGATAATAATAATTAAAAATGGCCAACACCTTATTTACTGTATAATCACATAATTGAGTTTGGAAGCTCTCAATGTAATGCTGCATCGTATTTATATCATAAGAATTCAAATTATATGTACATTAAATAAAACTGAAAGTTACCACAATATAATGTGTGTATATTTGTAAAATAATTCATACATTCATTCAATGACAACATAAATATCTGTTCAGATCTAAAGAAACAGCATATTAATACATTAAATTATTAGTTATTATTATATAATTTTATCGCATCAATAATGACTTTAATGTAATAGTCCATCTTCCAATATTCTCTTCGGAATTGTAGCTTCACAAAAAGTACTCACATTTACATAATTATTTATCCTTTACTTTGTCTCGTTGTAGGAGCTAATTTGAGTAAAACATAACTATAAATTAATTATATTTATGTTATTTAGTTATTATTTTTAATAGAAATGTAATTTAATCGTATTTTTAATAGATTAATAATATTTAACTTTTTATATTAGATAAATAAATAGAATCTATATTTACTTAACTGAATAAGTTGTTGTTTTCCTTTTAATCCATAATAGTTTTTTTAACTTGAGGTACATAGCTTGGCACTGAGAATTCACTATTTGCTGTTTCAGTCCATCACGTTAGTTTTAAAGTTGATGAATATAATGAAACGTTCTTTTAAATAAAATAAAAGTTAATTCTTACAAGTAAGAAATAAAAATAAAATTTAAATAGTTTATGAGATCTGCTGAATTCGTTCTTAATGAATTATCCAAAGTTATTATTTCTCAAATTAGTTCATGTAGTTTATGAAAATATTGATTATTTAATTATTTTAACTCGATTGACGTCTACATATTAATTTATGCATTCCATAAAAATATCCAGGTAAATAAACTTCTTTATCTGATAACGACTGACCATGTTAAATTATTATTTCAATATAATAATTTTTATTATAAGTTAAGACTTTCAGCTAACTAATATTTCTTTTGTATCCATTTGCCTTTGAAATTATTTAAGATTTAAGTCTTTTAAATATAAAGACTGAACAGGCAAGTATTTAGTAAAACTCATTTACCTTTCAAGAATATCTTCCTTACTTCATATTATATTTTTAATTTGAGAGTCTATAGTAAGTAATACTTTCCATAAAGAGATATTTCTTATTCGGTAACAGGTTTATTTTTCTAATGGTCAGCAGTAATTGGGCTTTAAAATTATATACTGTCCAAAATATTACTTTTCTCCATCTTAATTACCTGACTAATCCATGTTTGTCATACTTTAGTATAAAGTTCGATGTATTTTCATCATATATGATGTTCCCATTTGAACTACTCGTAAGCTGCAAACTGAGTTTGATAGTAGATCGACTAATGGTGGCATAGGAATTAATACAATGCATGTCTATCATTAAAATTTTAGTAGATTATTTTCATAATGACACTTTGTAATTTTTCTGAAAATTGATTTATGAAGTCTACATAAATCTCATTTAGCTATTTTCATAATAATAATTAACTTTGAAAATCAATCGAAAGTCCCTCCTGAATAATTGAACTAAGCTTTGTACCGGAAGAACTTGCCATTTGATCGGTAGATTAAATAAATCAATTGCCTACGTAATATTTATATATTACTAATTGTCAATCATTAAAAATTTTTTAAAAATAAATAATGAATTTATTTAATATTTAGTAATGCTATTAGCATTGTTTTTGATTTTTAAAATAATTTATCAATTTATTTAAATCCTATAAAGTATTTTCTTAAAAATATTTATTGGATTTGATCTATGTAATTTTAACTTTTTATAAGATTATTTAAAATGTTAATCAAGTCTTTTTATACGTTATATTCTAAAGCAGATATTTTAAAACTTAGATTTAGAATTATCTTTAGCATTGATATATCTTTATTTTATCTTGAGATAACTCATATTATTTATAAATTTATACAACATTGATTTTTGCAAAATGGTTTGCAATTTGTTTAAATAACTTCTTCAAGTCAGCGTGTGTATATTTAACTACACCTTGTTTTACTATAACAATGATGTTAAAACGCTAGTCAATACGTTCTAAAAATAACTATACAATTGCATTTTTAAATGAATATTTTTTAAATAAATAAGATATTATAACATTAGGGATTTTAAAATAAATTATCCTACTACTAATAAACCTAAATATTGAGTCTCTTCTATTAAGCACTTTCATAATAATTAAAATATTTATATTCTTTTATACATTATTGTATCTCACTAATAATACGTATGCATATTGACTTTACTTGTCCTGTTAAACACTTTTAGCTTAAATACCTACTTATTTAAAATATTACATGCAGTATTGACTATTTGTAAGTTTCTTCCTGAAACCATGAGAAGTTACCATCAACTTTTAGTTTAAATGCCTCTTCAACATCAGCACAACCTTACACATCTAATACATTACAGATTGTTTTAATTAAACCTTTTGAACATTAGATAAGCAAAATTAACATCACATATTCAAATATATCTTGAATTTTGTAATTTAATAGATTAGCACAAAAAAATTAGATGGTGACCTATATAAAAAGGCACAATATAGTATATATATATACATATATATATATATATATATATATATATATATATATATATATATATGTATATATATACACATATATATGATTTGAACCTCAATTTGTGTTAATATTTTTAAAAAGTGTTTTGTAAATATTTTTTCTATCTATAAATTTAATATTAAAATAAAATGTAAATAAAATTGGCAAGCAATTAAATTTGTTGACATCGCATTCATTTAATCACTACACAATTACAATAAAATATTTATCTTCTTTTGAAAAACAAAATATATAATTTAATCTTATATATATATATATATATATATATATATATATATATATATATATATATATATATATATATATATATATATATATATATATATATATATATTGCAGGTTCATCTGTGTTAAAAACTTTTAATATTAATATACTGAAGTTTCGATTTCTGTCACACTAGCCATCCACAGAGTTATAATGGACAGCATTACAGACAAGTTTTTGTTACTCCCATGGGCTCACCATTCTCAAGAGTAATAGCTGATTTATTCATGGAATATATAGAAACTCGTACTTTAGAATCATCATCATTAAAACCTCTCATTTGGCTCAGATACATAGATGACACTTTTGTCATATGGCAACATGGAAAAAATAAATTAGATGATTTTTTCTTACAGTTAAATAATATGCATCCTCATTAAATTTACAATGGAAATAAAGTCTGATGGAAAATTCCCTTTTCTTCATGTTCTAGTCACCAGAACACCAAATAGTTTATCTTTTTCTATTTACAGAAAGAGATATACACACAGACAGATATTTGCATTTCCATTCTCATCATCATCCAACTCAGATAGTTTCTGTAGCCAAAACTCTTTTAAATAGAGCAATTAACCTTTCAGATGAGACACATCTGAAAGAAGAAATAAATCATATTAATAGTGTTTTATTAGCAAATAGTTATAATTACAAATTTATAAAAAAAGCCTTATTTCAAGCTCAAAATAGACAAAATAGGAAACAAAAAGATGATAAATCAGCTATTAGGATTTGTGTTCCATATGTAAAAGAAACTACAGACAGTATCGAACATATACTAAAATGCTATAATATAGATACAGCATTTTCTGCTCATCAAAAGATCAGCAATATAATAACCAAGCCTAAGGATTCAATCCCTCTTGAATCTCATGGTGTCTATCAAATCTCATGTAAAAATTGTAAAGCTTATTACCTAGGTACGAGTAATCATCACATCAGTGTTAGGAGAGATGAGCATGCTAATGCAGTTAAACAACACTCATCATCATCAGCACTCTCACTCCATACTATAGATTCAGGTCATAAAATTGATTTTTTTAGTACCAGGATCATATCGAGATGTGATAATCTATACTGATGCAAAATTAGAGAAGCCATTGAAATACTTAAAAGGCCAGATTGTATCAATAAGCAAGTTGATACATGCAAACTTCCTCCTATTTGGAAAGATTTTTTTAAAAAACATTGCTAAATTTAACATTTTTGCTATTGGTGGAATTTTATCATTTTATTAAAATCAGTAATTGTAGCACCTCTACAACCACGTCTTTCTACCTTTTATAACTCTGTGGATGGCTTGTGTGACCAATTTGAAATGTCAGTATATTAATATTAAAAGGTTTTTAACACGGATAAACCCACAATATATATATATATATATATATATATATATATATATATATATATATATATATATATATATATATATATATATATATATATATATATATATATATATATATATATATATATTATAATTCATTTAAAAAAATAAATTAATTTTTATGATATTTATTTATTGTAATTATAATAAAATTAATAAATTTAACTGTAATAAACTATTAAAAACAGTATCTAAATTGCAGTACTTTTGGTTAATTTTTTAAACTTGCTTTAACTGTTATTAAATTAAAAAAAAAGTATAGCAAACATCATCAATTCAAACTCATAAATCCTATTTTAACCACTTCACTTTGGATTAAGTTTATTGGCCAACTGAGGTAAAACTCAAACTTCTAATTGGTCAATTCACAAACTAAAGCATAAAAGTTTATTCATATTTTAATATTATAATCAGTTTCGTTTCATTTGTAAAAGTACATTAATAATTTGTCAATAATAATTTGTCAAGTTAGGAAAGTCAACAAAAGTTTTTTCAAAAATAAATTGTTATTTATAATTATAAAAATATTCAATAACATAAATCTTAATCACAAAATGTTATTCACCAATTAAAAGAAGAGCTGACATTTTGTGATGTCAATGATTTTTAAGAAAAATTTATAAAGTTAGGCAGATACGTAAGTCAAAACATATTTTTTAATTTCCTATTTATATATTTTTGATATCTGGTCATTATCCCATGTCACTAGCTCAGGGAGTAGCAGAGATTTAATAATATAATATCTTTTCTAATTATATTTCAATATTAAAAAATAAATAAAATAAGCCACTGCCAGTAATTAACATACAAAAATTTATTTACGCATATATATATATATATAAGATTTAACATTATTATTTTAATATGTTTACTTTAACATTTAACATTATTTTTACTTTTATTTTAGATTTTTAATTTACATTTTAAATTTTATACTATTATTAGTTCGCACAGATTAGTTTAAAAATGTTGAGTATAGATTGGTTACATAGATTCCACAGTCAAAAACATTTCAAAATAAACATAAGCAGTCAAAATACCAAAATCATTGATACCATCAACCCCTGATTTTGTGTTACAATCGTTATGTTATTTTAAGTATTATTTGTAGTGTTATTTTACCAATCTATACTCAACATTTTTAAACTAATCTCTGTGAAACTAATAATAATTATAAAAATTTAAAGTATAAATTAAAAAATCTAAAATAAAAGTAAAAATAATGTTTAAATATTAAAATATAAACATATTAAAATAATAATGTTAAATCTTATATATATATATATATCGTAAATGAAATTTTGTATGTTAATTACTGGCGGTGGCTGTTTATTTTTATTTGTTACAATATTGAAATATAATTAAGAAAAGATATTATATTATTAAATTCTGCTACTCCTGAACCCAGTGACTCTAGGTTAATCGACCGGAATCAAAATTAAAAAAAAAAAAAAAAAAAAAAAAAAAAATTTTTTTTACTTACATATTTGCCTACTTTATATTTTTTTCTGAGGTTAAAATGCCTCAGATGGAGCCCTGTAGTGCACGATCACGTTAATCTCTCTTTATCTGGATCATTACAATATATATATATATATATATAAAGAATGTGTTTAATGTATCATTCACATGTCTCCAAACAATGTTAATAAATTAGTCAATAATTCTAAGGATGTCATACCTGTCAAGCAGAAAAGTAATATCATATATCAAATTTTTGTGACTGCATGTTATCTTATGTAGATGAATCCAGTTGCAGTATTGATAAGAGATTAAAGGAGCTTTGAATTTGTTATATAAGCATGTAAAAATAATGGTGATTTAATGATTGTTTCAGTTTTTTTTGATAATGAACAAATCATGTAAATATAAATTGCCATTTGACGTTTGAGAGTGTGAAAAATTCATCATGAAGAGATAATCCCATAATAAAAGAAAAATTAAGGAGGCAATTTTTATAAATAGGAATAAAAAGGATTTAATAGATGGGCAAAGCTATTAACATTAACAGTCTGACTGCAAGGTTTGAGTTCATCCTGAGATTCTGCTGTAAATAGTCATGTCCTGTATAATTTTATGGTAAGAATTATGTTTGCGCATTTTTTAAGGTTAAAATAAGTTCCATAAGATGCTGCCCTCTCTTGAATTATTTTACAAAAAATCAATAAAACTGTCATTAAAGGTCGAAAAAAAGAAGTAGATAGTCCCTTCGTGAATATTGTTGGCTGTTACAAATTTCAACAACAAAGAAAAATTGTTGTCACTAACTGAAGAGTTACGATTTCTTTTTGTTTCATTTCAAAAATGATAACCGAATGTTTTAGACCATTTTAAAAGTATTTTTTTGACAAATTATAAATTATTTTGATAAAATATGCTAATAATAAAAATTATTTTAGAAAAAGAGGTAAGAGCTTTAGGCAAAAATTATTTTTAAGCACCGTAAAAATCATTGACATCACAAAATGTCAATAACACTTTTTTAATTGGTGAATAACATTTGTGATTAAGATTTATGTTATTGAATATTTTTATAATTATAAACTAACAAGTTATTTTTAGAAAAACTTTGATTGACTTTCCTAACTTGACAAATTATTATTGACAAATTACTAATGTACTTTTACAAATAAAATGAAACTGATTATAATAATAAAATATGAATATACTTTTTATGCTTTAGTTTGTGAATTGACCAATTAGAAGTTTGAGTTTTACCTCAGTTGGCCAATAAACTTAATCCAAAGTGAAGTGGTTAAAATAGGAATTCATGGGATTTGAATTGATGATGTTTGCTTCCCTTTTGTTTTTTTAATTTAATAGCAGTTAAGGCAAGTTTAAAAAATTAACCAAAAGTACTTTTGCAGATTTAGATACTATTTTTAATAGTTTATTACAAGTTAAATTTATTAATTTTATTATAATTACAATAAATAAATATGCATAAAAATTAATTTTGACTTTTAAATGAAATTAATATATATATATATATATATATATATATATATATATATATATATATATATATATATATATATATATATATATATATATATATATATATATATATATATATATATATATATATATATTGTGGGTTTATCCGTGTTAAAAACTTTTAATATTAATATACTGACATTTCAAATTGGTCACACAAGCCATCCACAGAGTTATAAAAGGTAGAAAGATGGTTGTAGAGGTGCTACAATTACTGATTTTAATAAAATGATAAAATTCCACCAATAGCAAAAATGTTAAATTTAGCAATGTTTTTTAAAAAAATCTTTCCAAATAGGAGGAAGTTTGCATGTATCAACTTGCTTATTGATACAATCTGGCCTTTTAAGTATTTCAATGGCTTCTCTAATTTTGCATCAGTATAGATTATCACATCTCGATATGATCCTGGTACTAAAAAAATCAATTTTATGACCTGAATCTATAGTATGGAGTGAGAGTGCTGATGATGATGAGTGTTGTTTAACTGCATTAGCATGCTCATCTCTCCTAACACTGATGTGATGATTACTCGTACCTAGGTAATAAGCTTTACAATTTTTACATGAGATTTGATAGACACCATGAGATTCAAGAGGGATTGAATCCTTAGGCTTGGTTATTATATTGCTGATCTTTTGATGAGCAGAAAATGCTGTATCTATATTATAGCATTTTAGTATATGTTCGATACTGTCTGTAGTTTCTTTTACATATGGAACACAAATCCTAATAGCTGATTTATCATCTTTTTGTTTCCTATTTTGTCTATTTTGAGCTTGAAATAAGGCTTTTTTTATAAATTTGTAATTATAACTATTTGCTAATAAAACACTATTAATATGATTTATTTCTTCTTTCAGATGTGTCTCATCTGAAAGGTTAATTGCTCTATTTAAAAGAGTTTTGGCTACAGAAACTATCTGAGTTGGATGATGATGAGAATGGAAATGCAAATATCTGTCTGTGTGTATATCTTTTCTGTAAATAGAAAAAGATAAACTATTTGGTGTTCTGGTGACTAGAACATGAAGAAAAGGGAATTTTCCATCAGACTCTATCTCCATTGTAAATTTAATGAGGATGCATATTATTTAACTGTAAGAAAAAATCATCTAATTTATTTTTTCCATGTTGCCATATGACAAAAGTGTCATCTATGTATCTGAGCCAAATGAGAGGTTTTAATGATGATGATTCTAAAGCACGAGTTTCTATATATTCCATGAATAAATCAGCTATTACTCTTGAGAATGGTGAGCCCATGGGAGTAACAAAACTTTGTCTGTAATGCTGTCCATTATAACTCTGTGGATGGCTAGTGTGACAGAAATCGAAACTTCAGTATATTAATATTAAAAGTTTTTAACACAGATGAACCTGCAATATATATATATATATATATATATATATATATATATATATATATATATATATATATATATATATATATATATATATATATATATATATATAAGATTAAATTATATATTTTGTTTTTCAAAAGAAGATAAATATTTTATTGTAATTGTGTAGTGATTAAATGAATGCGATGTCAACAAATTTAATTGCTTGCCAATTTTATTTACATTTTATTTTAATATTAAATTTATAGATAGAAAAAATATTTACAAAACACTTTTTAAAAATATTAGCACAAATTGAAATTCAAATTATATATATATATATATATATATATATATATATATATATATATATATATATATATATATATATATATATATATATATATATATATATATTGTGCCCTTTTGTATGGGTCACCATCTAATTTTGTGCTAATCTATTAAAAATTTTAAATTTAAGATATATTTGAATATGTGATGTTAATTTTGCTTATGGTAATATTTCAAAGGGTTTAATTAAAGCAATCTATGAATATTTGATATGTGAAATTGTGCTGATATAGAGAGAGACATTTTAAATGATGATGATTAGTAATATATGGTTGGGAAAACTGGCCATAGTTATTACTGCATTAATAGATTTAATAAATAAAAATTTGAATTTGAATGATTAAAAGAACAGGATAAAATTAAATGCATATGTTTATTATTGATAAAATAGTGTTATAAAAGAATATAAATATTTTAATTATTGTAAGTACTTAAATAGAAGACTAATATTTGATTTTAATAATATTGGATAATTATTTTAAAATCTATTATAATATCTTATTTATTTAAAAATATTTATTTTTTAAAAATGCAATTAAGGTTTATTTTTAGATTATGACAATGCGTTCTTGTATTATAAAAAAAGAACAGATGTTAGTTAAGTATCATACACATGCTTGGAGATTTTTTTAGTAAAGTTGCAAGAACTATTTTAAAAATCATGTTGTAAAATTTTATAAATAATAAGTGAGTTATCAACGTAGATAAATTAAAGATAAATCAATGTAGAATGTTAAATCTGATTTTTAAAAGTATTGCTTTAAAAATATGACGTATAAAAAAAGACTTAGTGTATTTATAAATAATCTTATAAAAGTTAAAATTAAAATCAAGTAAATAAGTTATATATTTTTAAAGATATTTTAGTGATTTAAATGAACGAGTAAGATTATTTTAGAAATTTAAATAATGTAGTCAATATTAAATATTAAATAAGCCATTATTTATTTTTAATTTTGTGTTGTTGGTAAATATGTGATTAAGCCAGCAAGTTGATTGTTTAAATGTACCAATCAAAATGAGAAGTTTCTTCCGGTAAATAAAAGCTCAGTTCAATTGTTAGGGAGAGGACTTTGTGATTGAATTTTAAAGTTAATTGTGTTATTTAAGATAGCTAAGTAAATTTTGTAGACGCTTTTAAAATCATTTTTCAAAATTATAAGAGTGTCTTGTAAATAATTTATAAAAGTTTTAAATGATAAGCATGCAGTGTTAACTTAATTTTTTCCCTATCGGTCGTCTCTATATTAAGCTCAATTTACAAGCAAATAGTCATGGGAACATCATATATAGTGAAAATATATCGGAAACTTTATACTAGAAGTATGACAAACGCTGGATTAGTTCGGAAAATTACAAGATGGAGAAAAGTAATATTTTGGACAGTATATAATTTTAAAAGCTAATTGCTATTGACTATTAGAAAATTAAATACTTTAAAGAATAAATATACTTCTTTATAAAGAAAGTATTTTGTAAGATATAAATTTAAATATATCTTAAGGAAAGATATTAGAAATAAAAGTAGTTTTTATAAATACTTGCCTTGCTAAGTCTTTATGTTTAAAAGACTGAATGTTAATAATTTTAAAAGGCAAATAAATTGAAATATAGTTAGCTGAAAGTCTTAATATAATAAAAATTATTATATTGAAATAATTTAAACGCTGGTCGTTTATAGATAAAGAAGTTTATTCTTACCTGGATATTTTGTTATGGAATGCGCAAATAATATGTGGACGTCCCAGTTAATTTAAAATAATTAAATGATAATTTTTCATAAATTATAAACTAATTCAAGAATAATAACTTTTAAATAATATTCTTTAAAGAACTGCATCCGGATCAGATAAACTATTTTAATTTTATTATATTTTTATAAAAGAACTGATTAACTTTTATTTTATTTTAAAAGAACGGTTTTCATTTTTCATAAACTTTTAAAAAAACACGTGATGGACCGGAAACAGGAAATGGTGTTCTAGTGAATGTGTGCCTAGGATTAAAGAACTTTATGGTGAAAAGGAGACATCGCTGGAGTTATGTAATATGAATTCTGTTTTATTTATCTAACATAAAATTTAAATATTATTAATCTATTAAAAATAAGATAGGTACATTTCTTAAAATAATAACTAAAAAATAATATAATAATTAATTGCATAAGTTTATTTTATAATTAATATAACACGGAATATGTTAAAGAATGATCGTGAGTGTAAATGTGAATTATTTTTATGAAGCTGTAATTCCGAAGAATATTGGAAGATGGACTGTACATTAAATCATTATTGATGGTAAAAATTGTATAATAATAATAATTTTGATGTATTTAATATGTTTTCTTTAGATCAACCAAATGATATGTTATTGTTGAATGGATGTATGAATATTTTAAAAATACACACACATTATATTGGCAGTGACAGTTTTATTTAAATATGCATAATTTGAATTTATGATATAAATATGATACAACATTACATAAGAAGCTTAGAAATAATTATATGATTCTTTCGTAAATAAATTTTGATTTTTATTTTTATTATCATTATGTTGGAGTATTAGAATTATATTTATTATTCATACAAGTAATTATTTTATTTCAAGTTAGGAAGAGATCTCAAAGTCTATATTTTATTTTTATTTTATTGGATAAATTAAGTTAAGTTTTATGTAGAAGTTTATGTTTGAATTAAAGGTTTACTGAATATAGATGACGTAGTATAAATAGTTTGGATAATTAGTATTTATTTAAAGTTGAAGGTTGTTTTCCCGGAATTTTAAATAAGTTTTAGAGGATGTTTTGTAGATAAAAGTTTATTAAGAAGGAGTAGAATAACACATAAAGTAAAGTAATAATTTCGACATAGAAAAGAATCATAGAATTTATCTAATATAATGCTTTATGAATTTGAAATTGATGAATAATTTAAATATTATTATTTTAACAGTACATATATGTAATGCATATTTAACAAAACATGTAGCATGAATTGCAATAAGTGAAATATAAAATTATAATCAATTCTTTGTTATTACATTATAAGGATACATTAGTTTCTATATTATGCTATTCAAGTAATGCTAATAGTAAAGTGAACACATACTAGTACATGATGAAACTTAAGTACCAATAATATTCTTAAGTGATGTAGCAATTTAATTAGTGAAGTTTGATTGTTTGCATATGCTATATAAACATTGTTTACATAAATTCTTCTGTGTAATAATTAAAGTTCACTGATATTTTGTTTAAAGTCTAAGTTTTGAAAACATACTTCAATGTTATTAGTACAGCATTTTAAAGAATGTATAATTACTTATTAGGAGTATGAATTAATAATAGTGTAAATCATATTGTATTATTATTTTTTTATTTTATTTTCTTTGTTTTCCTACTTTGAACTGTAAATATTGTAAATAAATTCTTAATTGAAGTTAATGTAAATAAATTTGTTTAATTTGTTTTAAAAGTGTGTCGAAAGTTCATTATTTTGCACCACAGCATTTTGACAGCAGATAATTTGGAACAAACATAATATTTGCACAATATGCAATTCTATTATTATTATTTAGAAATAAACACAATATTATCCTGATTATCATTTATGAGAATTGATTGGACATTATTACATCATATTACAATGGTCATAGAGGCAATTAAGTAATGTGCATAATATAAGAATTGTACAATATTATTTATTGCCGTGATTGTTGTTGTAAGATTTTGATCTATTCTAAAATTAAGATACTATATGAAAAATAAAAGATAGACATGTTATTATTATTTAATGATTGATGATATAATAGGAATAGATAAATAAGTTATACCCTAAGAGTATTATTATTATTATTATTATTATTATTATTATTATTATTATTATTATTATTATTATTATTATTATTATTATTATTATTATTATTATTATTATTATTATTATTATTATTATTATTATTATTATTATTATTATTATTATTATTATTATTATTATTATTATTATTATTATTATTATTATTATTATTATTATTATTATTATTATTATTATTATAAGTTAGGTGTATTTAAGTTTGATATAAAATCCCATATCATACTTATTTACATGAGTTATCATTACTTTAAGATAATTAGAAGAACCTGAGATTATTTAATTATATTTTAAAAATTAAAAGTTAAGATTTATTTATTTTATTATTATTAAAGATAATTTATTTTATTTAAAAGCCATAAGAATGCTGTAGAGGTAGTAGTAAGTTAATAAGGAGGTGACAGTATTCTTATGCCATTGAGACAATGTCTTGGAAGATATTGACTCAATGTAAATCTACTTATTGCTTTGTAACTTTACTTCACAGTCTCATGATTTTAATAAATACTTATTTAATTAGTACATACTATAGAAATATATTGATTTTGATAATTAATAATAAATTTAATTCGAATATGATAATATAAAAGTATATTAAAGATAGATATGCAAATTTTAATTAAGCATTACAATTTAATTGAGCTAGTTGTATTTCAAACTATATTATACATCGAGAAGTAAGGGTACAATATAT
>JAQFVV010015484.1:0-14769 GCA_028023455.1 Epiperipatus broadwayi
TTGTACTTCGTTCAGTTACGTATTGCTATTTAACACACTACCAGTAATGATTTAAAGTTAATTATTACAAATACGTATCAAAAACAAAAAGAATTATATTTAAATTTTATTTCATATATTATTAAGTATGTTATTTACAGCAATTAAAATTCAATTAAATTCATATATTTTTCCTATTTACAGAAATTTAATCATTTGAGGATTTAACATTAATGTTTTTTAAAACAACATTAATAATCACACGATCACTATTTCTTATGCTAGCACATAACTGTTATTAAAACAGGCAAAACTCTCCATACAGTAGTGCATTCAGTGCCAAACAGCCAGAAACTAGTCTGGGGATATTGGATGAGTAGGCACTGATGGGGATTTTATGCACAAGCCTTCTGGCATCCATTGATTACTCTGTTTGGCACTGAGTGGCACTACTGTATGGAAAGTTTTTGCCTGTTTTAATAACATTAATAATCTTAAGAAATAAGGAGCAAATTAAAAAATACAGAATAATTTTAAAATATATAATAAATAAATCTTAAGAGATATCAGCTCCAATCATCATGTGCAACACATTTTATTTTGACTTCCCTCACCACATCAAAAAGTTGCAAAATATGTGCATATTATTATTAATATGCAATAGTTAAAATATTTTAGAGATAAAAATATTAGCTATAATTTTGTAGAAATATAAGTTTCCTATTATTACTTAATCTTATTAATCTTTGATGAGTGCTAAATTGCATCATTTTATTATTATACTATAACTTTAGTTATACAAATTAATTACTTTTATTTATTAGCTTTAATAATAGAGTACTAGGTTCAATATATACAAGATTTTGTCTTATTTTAGTAGTGATTTACTCCATATGAATTCTAATATCTCTTTATGTGTACGATTTTTGAACTATCTTGGATCTTGTCTTTTAGCTTTCATTATGTCATTTGTAGATAATCTATAGTGACATGTAGTTACAGAATGAAAATGAACTAATTTAATGAAGTTTATCTTAATAGATTCTGTTTATGGCTTAGAAAAATGTTAAAGATAGCTGGTATTTGATAATTTTATATCAAGCTCCAGTTCATATCTTTTATTTTAAACTATAAAAGTTTTCTTGTATAGCTGGCATCATTTTTTTTCATCTTGCTACAGATGTATGGATATTGTTTTTTAAAATTAATACTAGGAAGATATCATGGAACTGATTGACTAATTTAAAAATGTTTATTACTATATATTGTGCCAGTCAAAACATGCTTATCCATCTAACATGAGCTGGAACTCACAAAATGTACTTCAAACCCAGTCAAGCCCGAGATTTAGGTCAGGGACCAGCCTGGATTCGAACCCACTCTCCAAGCACCAGATCTAACACCCAATGGATAACATAATAATGGTAGCACACGAGATTTAATTCTTCATCCGGCCCATTAGCAAATCGGAGAAAACAATAAGACTCATAGTCATGGACTTAAACATATATATAAACAACGTAAATACTAGACATTCCACAGATGAAATCTAACATATTTAAATAATAGGGGCTTTACTAATGAATACTTATGGGCAATTAGTGAATTGGATTGATTTAATAATGAGACAGAAACTGATATATGATGAATTAAAATATATTTATTGACAATTGTTGTTGGCAAATGCACGCAGGCATTTTATTTATAAAGTAACATTACTCTAGGCCAATAATTGATACGTTGGCTATTATTTAATTACTCCAATATTATTTAATGGAAACAAATACCCTACTATATAACTAATCACTACATTAACTTTTACCAGTTATGCCCTTTCATCATCAGTTCGTGTGGCTCTTTTATGTAAAATCAAACCAAGTCTGGAGTGAAACTTAATACATCTTAATTATAATAAATTTATTTTAACTATGGGCTTTTAAAGTGTCCCAGATAGCTTTAGATCGAACGGGTTTTCAAGAATGCTTCGGATCAACGCCGAAGACTGCATATTAGGGAGGGAGAGTTGGCTATAACGATTTTACTAATACGCTAGGCACAAGTAAAGTATAATAATAAAGTGGCTCTGCGGATGGAAGAATAGTTTTAGGGTTTTTGTGACAAACAACGGTTTACCCAAGAACCGGTCGTCATGCTGCTAATGGGGAACCTTTATTTGGTTCAGAGGCGGGGGACTTACGTGCTAATCTGGCCCGTAGCTCAGACTTCGCTACTGCACTACCCATAAGAGAAGATGGGCTGGACTTACCGTGGCTCCATCTTATATATGTATAAAAAAACAGCATAACGAGAAGATATAAATAAATTCCACATCCGCCAAGCTGAAGGATATTATAAATTAAATATTATATATTAAATGAACACTAGATCATCAGCTTGATTCAAAAGAGCCAACTCTTCCGTAGCATGAGAAATACGATATGCTACTGACGGGAATATATATATACAAACTTTACTTTTCTCGTTCAATCTCTTTAGATATCTATAACTACTAAACTTTTAAAAAGGGGGAAAAGTATATTTAATAAGGGACTTACGAATGCTTAACTAAAAAATATACTTATGATTGCACTCCAGGCTAGTTTAATCTTTAGTAACATAATAAATAAAGGTTGAAAAGCCACATTTTATATTTATATTAATTAATTTACAAAATGACAAAATATGAATTTGGGTTTCGAAACAGCGCACGAAATGACTCTATATAAATAATTTAAATTTATATGTTTAAAAACATATTCTATAATTAAATGCACGCCGTTTCGAAACATAGGCATAACCAACAATAATTAAAATAAGCAAAAGAAAAGCAAAATATAACTGCAGTGATTAAATTATATAGCAAAATATCAATTAACAAAGAAATTTAGCAAAAATATTTCATTTATAGATTTCAAATACGATTTAGACAGAGTTTACAATATTGAATTAATAAAGAAATTTGCAAAAGTATTTCATTTTAGAGAATTTACAATATTATTTGGAAAAAATTTAGAAAGAAATTGCAATAATATGGTTAGCTAACCTGTTTTTGAAGAAATAATGAATGTTTTTGAAATGCACACAGAGCTCTGCGATTTTAAATAATACTAAAATAGTTCTGTAGCTAAGGAGAGATTCGAGCTGGAAACGAAGGTGACTTCTTTGGCGGCTTATGGCATCTTCAATTTAGTTGGGAGACGATTTTTTAAAATAGTGTTTCTTTAGCTGGACTGAAATCGGAACGAGGGCAAATTATTTTTACGGCTTATGGCATCTTCAAATTTAGTTGGTGTAAGCTTGGTTGTTCCTTTGGCATTTGATGGATTGAACTAGGCGTTCCATCACGGGAAAGCAGCAAAATTTTGCCTGACTTTAGCCAGACATGTTAAGGTTGAACAATAATAAAACTTCTCCTGTTGACTCTCTTCAAAAGTAAGATGGATTCTCTCTTCCCGCTTAAAATAAGGCCTATTTATATCCTTCTACTAAACTTTAACACCTTTCTGGAATTTCGTAAGCCTCAGGACCAATTGACTTTTAATTAAAGCAAAATAATATAATTCAATTTCTACAACAACTGATAAAATCTCCGAGGTGTTATATTTAATTTCCTTAAAAAAATGTATCAAAATATATAAACTATATAATTTGATTCACTTTCATTAATTAAATTCCTTTTCAGGTGTTATTACTTAGCAGAAGGAACGGTATTCTGATTTAATGAAAAAGTCTTTTGTTGCAAACAAAAATCAATCAGAAAACAGATTTTACTTTTTACCCGGGGTGCAGTCACTAATTTATCTCTTGTTTACACAAAATTCTCATTTTTAATTACAAATGGATGATTTTTATTTTACTGAAATAAATAACTTTTAACATATTTGTTCTTACATATTATTTGTTTATTAAAACATTTTAACTTTACATATTTGTAAGTGCAAGCTATATATAAGTCATGTGACATCTGACTTGTTACTATTACTATTATTATTTTGCTGTTGTGGCTTTAGCTAAATTAAAGAGCTAAGCCTACTAATATATGGAGTATCTGAATTAAGTTCAGTCCCATATGATTTTTTCAGTTGGAGAGCTGACTTTAAAGACATGTAGATGTCTAAAAGTTTCAGATCTTCTTCTAACAATTATCTTTTAGATAAATGCTTTGCTTGAGTTGGTTTTTTAGATCTAATGTCCCAACTCCTCACTGAAGAGACCCATAGGTCGAAACCGGTCTGGGGATGGGGACCATTTAAAATAAAAATGATTTGAATGCCTTCTCTTGTAGTAGCATTTATCATAAATAAAAAAAAAGCTTGTTTAGAGCTATTAGCACGCTCTTAACTTTACATATTTGTAAGTGCAAGCTATATATAAGTCATGTGACATCTGACTTGTTACTATTACTATTATTATTTTGCTGTTGTGGCTTTAGCTAAATTAAAGAGCTAAGCCTACTAATATATGGAGTATCTGAATTAAGTTCAGTCCCATATGATTTTTCAGTTGGAGAGCTGACTTTAAAGACATGTAGATGTCTAAAAGTTTCAGATCTTCTTCTAACAATTATCTTTTAGATAAATGCTTTGCTTGAGTTGGTTTTTTAGATCTAATGTCCCAACTCCTCACTGAAGAGACCCATAGGTCGAAACCGGTCTGGGGATGGGGACCATTTAAAATAAAAATGATTTGAATGCCTTCTCTTGTAGTAGCATTTATCATAAATAAAAAAAAAAAAGCTTGTTTAGAGCTATTAGCACGCTCTTAACTTTACATATTTGTAAGTGCAAGCTATATATAAGTCATGTGACATCTGACTTGTTACTATTACTATTATTATTTTGCTGTTGTGGCTTTAGCTAAATTAAAGAGCTAAGCCTACTAATATATGGAGTATCTGAATTAAGTTCAGTCCCATATGATTTTTTCAGTTGGAGAGCTGACTTTAAAGACATGTAGATGTCTAAAAGTTTCAGATCTTCTTCTAACAATTATCTTTTAGATAAATGCTTTGCTTGAGTTGGTTTTTTAGATCTAATGTCCCAACTCCTCACTGAAGAGACCCATAGGTCGAAACCGGTCTGGGGATGGGGACCATTTAAAATAAAAATGATTTGAATGCCTTCTCTTGTAGTAGCATTTATCATAAATAAAAAAAAAAAAAAAGCTTGTTTAGAGCTATTAGCACGCTCTTAACTTTACATATTTGTAAGTGCAAGCTATATATAAGTCATGTGACATCTGACTTGTTACTATTACTATTATTATTTTGCTGTTGTGGCTTTAGCTAAATTAAAGAGCTAAGCCTACTAATATATGGAGTATCTGAATTAAGTTCAGTCCCATATGATTTTTTCAGTTGGAGAGCTGACTTTAAAGACATGTAGATGTCTAAAAGTTTCAGATCTTCTTCTAACAATTATCTTTTAGATAAATGCTTTGCTTGAGTTGGTTTTTTAGATCTAATGTCCCAACTCCTCACTGAAGAGACCCATAGGTCGAAACCGGTCTGGGGATGGGGACCATTTAAAATAAAAATGATTTGAATGCCTTCTCTTGTAGTAGCATTTATCATAAATAAAAAAAAAAAAAAGCTTGTTTAGAGCTATTAGCATGCTCTTAACTTTACATATTTGTAAGTGCAAGCTATATATAAGTCATGTGACATCTGACTTGTTACTATTACTATTATTATTTTGCTGTTGTGGCTTTAGCTAAATTAAAGAGCTAAGCCTACTAATATATGGAGTATCTGAATTAAGTTCAGTCCCATATGATTTTTTCAGTTGGAGAGCTGACTTTAAAGACATGTAGATGTCTAAAAGTTTCAGATCTTCTTCTAACAATTATCTTTTAGATAAATGCTTTGCCTGAGTTGGTTTTTTAGATCTAATGTCCCAACTCCTCACTGAAGAGACCCATAGGTCGAAACCGGTCTGGGGATGGGGACCATTTAAAATAAAAATGATTTGAATGCCTTCTCTTGTAGTAGCATTTATCATAAATAAAAAAAAAAAAAAGCTTGTTTAGAGCTATTAGCACGCTCTTAACTTTACATATTTGTAAGTGCAAGCTATATATAAGTCATGTGACATCTGACTTGTTACTATTACTATTATTATTTTGCTGTTGTGGCTTTAGCTAAATTAAAGAGCTAAGCCTACTAATATATGGAGTATCTGAATTAAGTTCAGTCCCATATGATTTTTTCAGTTGGAGAGCTGACTTTAAAGACATGTAGATGTCTAAAAGTTTCAGATCTTCTTCTAACAATTATCTTTTAGATAAATGCTTTGCTTGAGTTGGTTTTTTAGATCTAATGTCCCAACTCCTCACTGAAGAGACCCATAGGTCGAAACCGGTCTGGGGATGGGGACCATTTAAAATAAAAATGATTTGAATGCCTTCTCTTGTAGTAGCATTTATCATAAATAAAAAAAAAAAAAGCTTGTTTAGAGCTATTAGCATGCTCTTAACTTTACATATTTGTAAGTGCAAGCTATATATAAGTCATGTGACATCTGACTTGTTACTATTACTATTATTATTTTGCTGTTGTGGCTTTAGCTAAATTAAAGAGCTAAGCCTACTAATATATGGAGTATCTGAATTAAGTTCAGTCCCATATGATTTTTTCAGTTGGAGAGCTGACTTTAAAGACATGTAGATGTCTAAAAGTTTCAGATCTTCTTCTAACAATTATCTTTTAGATAAATGCTTTGCTTGAGTTGGTTTTTTAGATCTAATGTCCCAACTCCTCACTGAAGAGACCCATAGGTCGAATCCGGTCTGGGGATGGGGACCATTTAAAATAAAAATGATTTGAATGCCTTCTCTTGTAGTAGCATTTATCATAAATAAAAAAAAAAGAAGCTTGTTTAGAGCTATTAGCACGCTCTTAATTTTACATATTTGTAAGTGCAAGCTATATATAAGTCATGTGACATCTGACTTGTTACTATTACTATTATTATTTTGCTGTTGTGGCTTTAGCTAAATTAAAGAGCTAAGCCTACTAATATATGGAGTATCTGAATTAAGTTCAGTCCCATATGATTTTTTCAGTTGGAGAGCTGACTTTAAAGACATGTAGATGTCTAAAAGTTTCAGATCTTCTTCTAACAATTATCTTTTAGATAAATGCTTTGCTTGAGTTGGTTTTTTAGATCTAATGTCCCAACTCCTCACTGAAGAGACCCATAGGTCGAAACCGGTCTGGGGATGGGGACCATTTAAAATAAAAATGATTTGAATGCCTTCTCTTGTAGTAGCATTTATCATAAATAAAAAAAAAAAAAAAGCTTGTTTAGAGCTATTAGCACGCTCTTAATTTTACATATTTGTAAGTGCAAGCTATATATAAGTCATGTGACATCTGACTTGTTACTATTATATATATATATATATATATATATATATATATATATATATATTATAATTTGATGTCTGTATTTCTTCAAATCAATATATGTAATCTTATAATTATACAGTAACTAGGTATATGTAAAGTATAGCATTAAAACTTTTATCCACTTAGGAACACTTTCAACTATCCTCATAGTCTTTGTCAACTAACACTTTCAAAGGATAACCTTTCCACAATTCAGTGATCTCAACATTTGCTGCCTGTCTGCTAATTAAGTCTTGTTTGTATTTGTATATTAGCATAGCTTTTTTTATTTTCCTTTTGTTGTTATTTTTTTTTCAATTTGCAATATTTTAAAAATATTATAATAGAAGTTCAAACCATAAATACATAACTTATTATGGTCATAAAAATGGGTGACATTATCATTTATTTTGCAATTTTGTTTAGTTTTCTGAACTCTTTTTAATAACATCAAGTGCTTTTTAGTTCTTTTTTCCAATGTGCATCTTGATTCCCCTATATATCCACTACCACACCTACATATCCATTTATAAATGATGCAATTTTTTTCCCAATGTGCATTTCAATTCCCCTATGTATTTGCTACCACACCTACATATCCATTTATAAATGATGCAATTGCATGTTGGAAAAATAATTGCATCATTTATGAATGGATATGTAGATGTGGTAGTAGATATATAGGGGAATCAAGATGCATATTGGAAAAAAGTACTAGAGCACTTGCTGTTATTAAAAAGAGTTCAGAAAACTAAACAAAATTGCAAAGTAAATAATAATGTTTCAGCATCTGTTTTTTACGACTATAATAAGTCATGTATTTATGGTTTTAACTTCAATTATAATAATGTAAAAATATTGCAAATTCAAAAAAATAAAATGAAAATAAAGGAAGCTATGCTAACATACAAATACAAACTAATTAACAGACAGGCAGCAAATGTTAAGATCATGGAATTGTGGGAAGGTTAGCTTTTCCAAGTGTTAGTTGACAAAGACTATGAGGATAGTTGAAAGCACTCCCAAGTTTATAAAATTTTTAAAATTACTCTTTACGTATATCTAATTATTGTATTTATAAATATTCAATTATAAGAATATATATATATATAATAAAATGTCCATTAATTAAAAAACAAAATTGTAATTATAATTGAAATAATAAATTTTACAGTTTACAAACTATTATAAACAATCCTTAAATCCACAGAAGTGCTTTCGGTTAATTTCTTAAACCTGCCTCAACTGCCATTAAATTCAAAAACAAAAGTGGATGCAAACGTCATCAATTCAAATTCCACAAATCTTGTATTTTAATGTTAGCAGCTTGTCAATTTATTAAATGCATTTTATTCCTGTTTATAAAAATTGTCTCTTTAATTTTTCTTTTACTATGGTTTCTCTCTTCATGAAGAATTTTCACATTTTCAAAATCAAATTTAAATTTATATTTACATGTTTTTACGTGATCAAAGAAAACTGAAGGAGATATTAAATCACCATTAACCGAAAGTACTTCTGCAGATTTAAGGATTGTTTGTAATAGTTTGTAAACTGTTAAATTTATTATTTCAATTATATATATATATATATATATATATATATATATATATATATATATATATATATATATATATATATATAACAAGTTTATTTGCATTTAGCATAAATTTGGCAATGAAGTTATAACAAAAATAAATAATTTATTTAAACACCGATGAATATTCTTTCACCATTATTATTTATAAGTATTGGCCCAAATTCTTGTTCCCTTCAAATAATAATCATTTGATGTCAATAGTAACACAAAGGAAAATTATTCTATAACTTGTGATTATTTAAATTACATTTGCTTGCTAATTTATTTTTTCAAAATCATAAGTTATTATTATCTCAATAATTTGATTGGTTAATTCATACTAATCATATGTTGGTGACATGGTATCACTCTTCTATTGTGTTGATTACTGTGAAGACAGGACACTAGAGATAATTAGTCAGGCACACTAAAAACAAATAATTAACTATTAGTAATAATAAACAAAAACAGAAATAATGGTGCCACTGGCAATTAACTCTTATAATGCATGACTCGTCTAAAAACGAGAAGATTTGACGTCACTCTAAATCAGCTACTTTTTATCGCACGTATACATATAATATGTCATTCGAAAGAAAATCAAAAGTTCTGTAAGATGGTGCCCTCTTCAGAGTTATTTTACAAGTAAAAAATCAATAAAAATGACCATACATGTCAAACAAAACCAAAGCACCACCTCCTCACCAACTTTTCTTGAATCTTATTGGCTGTCCCACTTCTTTCAAAAAGGGTAATGGCTGCCAAAAAGTAAAAAGTGACGTTTGTTTTGATTTTTATTACGAAAATGATAAACGAATGTTTACAACATTTTAAACAATATTTGAATTGAATTACAAATTATTATTGATAAAATAATACTAAAAATCAAATTATTTTAGAAAAATAGTTAAGATATTACCAAGAATTATTTATTTATTGCTACATATTGATCGTAACGTTAAAGTGAAAAAAAAAAGATTGCTGACGCAATTTTTTGGTTGGTTGAATAGCGGTTACTTTTATTTCACCGCAATTGAATATTTTTTAAATTATAAATCAAATTTTATTTTTGAAAAGACTTTCGTTTACTTCACAATGGGAACAAATTAGAAATATACTTTTTACAAACGAAAGTAACGTATTTATATTATTAAAGTGAATACATTTTAACAATTGATTTTGTTAAAGTTGTGAGTTGTCCAATTAAAAGCTTTGATTTTTAACTCATTCGGCCAATTATATAATCATCGTTCAAAAGGTTAATAAACATTAAAATAAAATCTTACCTCTCCCCTGGTAATGATCAGACCTATTCACAAGCATGTTAGCATCTGAACCTATCGTTTATTTTAATTTACAATAAAGTGAGTAATGCTTATCCCTTCTCTTATGTATCAACAACTTATATTCCCCCTTCAAGCTGAAATAAAGAAAAAAGATAAAGGAAGCAATTTACATAAAATAAATAAATAAATAATTATGATGTCAACCTAAGGATAACTTGAGAGTTCATAAGAAAAATGTCCTAAAAATATATTGTAATTGTTTTCCTTAGTCCATTCCATGTATTAAATGGTGAAGTTAGAGGGTTCTAGAAAATTTGTTATGTTGACTATAATTTCTCGCTTAATATGGCCTGCTTTGAGATGTAGAATTTGTCATTTAATTTCGCAATAGTAGAGTTGGTTGTTTTACAGCATAAATTATAAATGCTAAGTTGAATTAACTTCAGTTTTGACAATTACAGCTCCATGGGTGATGACTTTCCTTCCCTCAATGTCACTTTACAATTAGCACAGCATGGTTGTATGTATTACTATATATATATGAAAAACAAAATCAAGTTAAAAACTTGTTAATGCTTGTATTTATGTCAACAGATGGCGTTCTACCAAAAACACTGTCAAGTGTATTTCATTTACATAAACGTCAGAGAATGCATTCACTATCTCTAACTTTAATTCCACTTTCAGATCATAATTTCAAGCTATTTGCTATCATCAGTGAAAGACAGGAATAAGAACTAGATCTAAACACAAACTCTGAGCGTTTATGAAACAGTTTCTATTCAGCTTGCAAGCGTGAATTTTTTAGACACGTTAATGTTTTCGAACTCAGCATAGCAAGCCAGATAGCTACATGGGTCTGATATCAGTTCAGCATCACCACATAGTAAAAGCCTCTGCAATATATATCATTGCAAGAAAGGTGTCAAAGGTACATTTATGAAAAACAAAATCAAGTTAAAAACTTGTTAACGCTTGTATTTATGTCAACAGATGGTGTTCTACCAAAAACACCGTCAAGCGTATTTCGTTTACATAAACGTCTGAGAATGAATTCACTATCTCTAACTTTAATTCCACTTTCAGATCATGATTTCAAGCTATTTGCTATCATCAGTGAAAGACAGGAATAAGAACTAGATCTAACACAAACTGAGCGTTTATGAAACAGTTTCTATTCAGCTTGCAAGCATGAATTTTTTAGACCCATTAATGTCTTCAAACTCAGCATAGCAAGCCAGATAGCTACATGAGTCTGATATCAGTTCAGCATCACCACATAGTAGAAGCCTCTGCAATATATATCATTGCAAGAAAGACCTGAAAGGTACATTTATGAAAAACAAAATCAAGTGAGGTCTTTCTTGCAATGATATATATTGCAGAGGCTTCTACTATGTGGTGATGCTGAACTGATATCAGACCCATGTAGCTATCTGGCTTGCTATGCTGAGTTCGAAGACATTGTCTAAAAAATTCACGCTTGCAAGCTGAATAGAAACTGTTTCATAAACGCTCAGAGTTTGTGTTTAGATCTAGTTCTTATTCCTGTCTTTCACTGACGATAGCAAATAGCTTGAAATCATGATCTGAAAGTGGAATTAAAGTTAGAGATAGTGAATGCATTCTCTGACGTTTATGTAAACGAAATACGCTTGACGGTGTTTTTGGTAGAACGCCATCTGTTGACATAAATACAAGCGTTAACAAGTTTTTAACTTGATTTTGTTTTTCATAAATGTACCTTTCAGGTCTTTCTTGCAATGATATATATTGCAGAGGCTTTTACTATGTGGTAATGCTGAACTGATATCAGACCCATGTAGCTATCTGGCTTGCTATGCTGAGTTCGAAGACATTAACGTGTCTAAAAAATTCACGCTTGCAAGCTGAATAGAAACTGTTTCATAAATGCTCAGAGTTTGTGTTTAGATCTAGTTCTTATTCCTGTCTTTCACTGACAATAGCAAATAGCTTGAAATCATGATCTGAAAGTGGAATTAAAGTTAGAGATAGTGAATGCATTCTCTGACGTTTATGTAAACGAAATACACTTGACAGTGTTTTTGGTAGAACGCCATCTGTTGACATATATATATATATATAAACATATATTCAGATCTAAAGTATTTTACTATATATATATATATATATATATAGTAAAATACTTTGAGTGAATTAAAGAAGCAGTATCTTTACAGTGAAATATCTTGGGTCAGAGTTAATTTAATCTCTGACTTAATGTTGAAAACACAGGAGTTGTTGAGTAAATTAAAGCTAATTTTGGAGAGTTTTACTTTAGAATCCCCTGGCTGGCTAGATTTTACTCCATACGTCTTTTATTCAGCTTTACTTAATATCCAAAGAGTGATTTCTTATAATGTTTCATTTTAATGGTGGATGAATTCTCTTTTTGAATTGCAAGTTTAATTTCTCTATTCAAACTTTGTGTGGGTTGGTCAGCCAATGAGATTTTTTTATCTGATCTTTGAGAAGGTGGTCGTTTGTTTTATATTTTTCTAATAACAAAAATGAGGATGTTCTTTTTAATATTATTTTAATTTTGATGACTTCAACTTGCAGGTTTGTGGTTATGACTTGGATTAATTAATTACATCATTAGTTGTGATATATATATAAAAGTAATGTCAAGTTATATATGACCTGCTTTTTTTTTATATATATATAATATTAATAACAGTAAAAAATTTTAGTTATTATTTCTTTCCTATAAATAATTTTTATTTTCTTACTTGCATCTAAATCTATCCATCATAGGTATTGTTATAATGAATATAAGTTACATAACAATTGACGACATGTTTTGGTCTAATTAAGATAAAGTATTTATCATAAAAATAAATTAGTTGTTTAATTGGAGAAAGTAATTAATTGTATCTCAGTTACAGTGCTTGTGGTTGTTTTCATTTTTTTTTTGTAGTGAATGTTAATTGATTTTCATTTTCATTAATGTTGTAGTTGATAATGTTGTTATAATGGGTCTTTGATTCGAATTAGACAAAGAATGTTCTTAATGGCATTGGAGGGATGTAAGGCCGAAACCTTACAGTATGCTTAAAACTAATCTATAATGCCTAACTAAAATTAAAATACTATAAAGGCAATCAATAGATCATTGCTAATATTAAAATTCCTTAAACTCTTTGGATAATAAGGTATACGACAAACAATTTCATATTTTGATTCCAACCTAACGATATTACTGTATCTTCTAAAATCACTTTTACTGTCAACATTTTTTACTTGGAAATCAGGATAATCTTAAAAAAAAATATGTTGCACTAAAGTACAGGAAGTATTTTATACATCTAAAATAATACCTAACTGCTCACTTAACCATGTTTTTTTTCTCCACTTAAAACTACCAACAAATTAAACAGTCAATAAAAATAAAAAATAGAATCATATATCACATGACTCCACTTCTTTTTTATTAAGCTTGCAGGATATAAATAAAGAGCTTTGCTAATTGCTCAACAAGCTTTGAGATAAATGCTTAGCAAGAGAAAGCATTTAAAATATCTCTATTCTGAAAATCACCCCCCATCCCCTGACCATGGTTTCATGCTTTTGGCACTCCTCAGAGAGGCGCTGGGTTAGCTTCAGTCAGGGGATGGGGGCTGGTTTTCAGAATAGAGATATTTTAAATGCTTTCTCTTGCTAAGCATTTATCTCAAAGCTTGTTGAGCAATTACCAAGGCTCTTTGTTTATACCAACAAATTAATTCTCATAAGGTAGCAATCGATTGTTTTTACCACAAAAGGTAAACCATATGGTACATATTAACATTTGCTGTTAAAAAAACAACAGCATAATATTCTATGAGAAATGATGCCACAGATCTTGTAAATTTTTTATTAATGGAATAAAATTTCTAGCACAATATTACTTTTAAGATAAAAAATTCATTAATAATCACGAGTTGTGAATGTTTAAAACCCAAAGAAACAGCTAATTTTAAATTATTTTTTCATTGTAATTGAATCCTGATATCCATACCAAAATATAATGTAAATAGCAAGGCCAATCTTTCACCATTATTCTTTTAGTTATAATTAAAAACAAAATGGGATTAAACATCAACAATATTTTTTGTTTGTTTTTATTTTACTAAATACATTTTTATAAAGTTTTTATTTAATAAGATAGAATTTAATATCTAGTTTGTAATAATATTGATTTTATATTGTCTAGGATAAACATATTTACTTACATTTTTTCATAAATTATTAATCATTTATATAATATGTAAATCATTTAAAACTTTTTTTTCAAAATCTTGTATAAATTATAATATCCAGAGAGAGGTTAACACCTATCCTTTCGACTGCATATTTACAGTCTCATAATTACAAAATAATTGGAAATCTTTCGGAAAGGCTATATTAAGAGGTAATAAAACGTAAAGACAATATCGAAATATTATTTATAACCCACTTATATGTTTTTTCTCTATTAAATCATATACTGAGTTTTGAAAATATTATTTTTTGTAAGTTGAGCAGAATATGATATA
>JAQFVV010015485.1:0-14754 GCA_028023455.1 Epiperipatus broadwayi
ATATATATATATATATATTACAAATCGATGTCTATATTTCTTCAAAATAATATACCTAAATTTATAAATAAATATTTGAAAATACAGTACTTAATAGTTTATAAAACATATATGACATTTTTTAAAAGTGATAGTTGACAAAGCTACAAGTTAATTGAAAGCGCTTCTAAGTGACGGTTATACATATATTTTTATAAACTATTAAGTACTGTATTTTCAAATATTTATTTATAAATTTACATATATATATAAATAATATAAAAACTCTGTCAGATAATGAAAATTATTCTACATGAATAAAGCGTGATAAACAGAGCACAAAAACATTAATTATAAACAACAATTAGCCAATCGCTTTCGGTACTGTATACTAGAATCATGGCGACATACTGGAACTGAATGGTTAATATTCCAGTGCATGCTCAGTGGAACACTAGTGTTACGCTGATTAATAACATTTTTAGACTTGGCAATAAACCAAGCCTCTTTCAACTTTCTTTTCCGATCATTTGACTCATTGCACCAGTAGTAATATTTTGAGGATAAAACTCATGACCACAATTACTTTCATGATTTGAAAAAAGAGAATTAACCTGCAAATCACTTTTAGATTTTTTATACTGATAAATATGCTGTTGCAATCATGTTAAAACATTCGCCTTCGTTTCCACGTAATAAATAGCTTTACAATCAGTTTTTTTGCAAGAAATGGAATAAACCACTTCATACTTATTTATTCCTTCCACATTATCCTTTGAATTGTTTATTAATCTATTCAAACACAAAGGGGAATGGAATCCTACATTATAATCTTCACTGACAATATTTTTTAATTTCTTATTTATAGGTGGCACATAAGATTAAAGAAAACCACTTTTCAAATCATGAAAGTAATTGTGGTCATGAGTTTTATCCTCAAAATATTACTACTGTGTGCAATGAGTCAAATGATCGGAAAAGGAAGTTGAAAGAGGCTTGGTTTATTGCCAAGTCTAAAAATGTTATTAATCAGCATAACACTAGTGTTCCACTGAGCATGCACTGGAATATTAACCGTTCAGTTCCAGTATGTCGCCATGATTTTGGTATACAGTACCGAAAGCGCTCGGCTAATTGTTGTTTATAATTAATGTTTTTGTGCTCTGTTTATCACACTTTATTCGTGTAGAATAATATATATATATATATATATATGACAGATAATGCAATATTGTTGTTGGTATAAAACTAATGTAAATTGTAGCCTTTTCATATTTATTAGGAACACTATGATAGACTTACTACTACAAACAGAAATAATGTTATAAATAATCTGTGTTTTTTTCTTTATTGTTTTATATGTTTAAAGTAAAAAAAAGATAGAATGTCTAATTTGTTTTTATTTTCTAATGAAATATGTATATTAGTTAATGCTTATATGAAATGATCCTCAGTTGTTTAATAGTTTTTAAATTTTTTAATGTAAATAAATAGGCATACAAGTACTTAATAAATAAAATTAAAAAGCATGTGACGTGCTTGAAAGAGAAGCAATAACGAGTGCAAAAAAATATTAAACGATTAGCACTTTCGAGGCGAGTTGCCTCATATTCATAGCAATACTGAGCAGGGCAGAACAGGGAGATAATGGTGATATGCAAAATATGTGCAAATTATTTAGATGGTCCAGTGTTTGGAGATGTCGAAGCAGGTGTCGCATCTATTGATAGAGTTATTGTTACCAGCAATGAGGCAACCCGCCTTGAAAGCGCTAAACATTTTATATTTTTTGCACCCATTATAGCTTCTCTTTCAAGTGCTGCACACGCTTTTAATTTTATTTATTATAATATTAAGAGAAAAGTTTAAAATTCTTAATAATATACAAGTACTTGGAAATTGATTGGTTAATAATGCAAATATTTATTTATTGTACAACAATTAAGACGAGATGATATACCAATTTATATTAACAAGTTTTGTTATTTACAAGATTTTTATAAAAACCATCAAAACATCACATGATCATCATTTCCTATGCTTACACAAGCTCCTCCCCGATTAAAACCATAAGCTAGAAACTAGTCTGGGGATATTGAATGAGTAAGCACTAGGTGGGGATTTTATGCACAAACCTTCCTGCATCTATCGATTACTAAAACTTTCAAAGATGACTCTTCTCTATAAAGAGTTTGCTACAGTTAGTAAGAGCTTGAGTAAGCATAGAAAATGGTGATTGTGATGATTGGCTCTACATCATTCCTGCCTATGGGATGATGATGTCTGTGGTTTTTAATATGTACAGATGCTGAATAAGGTTCGGGTCTATATGACTTATACAAGTGAATGAGTTTGGATTGAAAACATTAATGTGTTTTCATCTTGAGCTCCTAGCTTTATAGATAACTAAACAAGTAAATGGTGTTTTCTGGAGAGTTGCATTAGCTACTTAGATCTAGATGCAATGCTCTCAAATTCCACAACCTAGAAACTAGTCTGGGGATATTGCATGAATAGCATTAGATGAGGATTTTATGCACAAACCTTCTTGCATTCATTGATTACTAAGGCTTGCACTAAGTGGTATGGAAAGTGATGGATAGATTGTATGAGAAAGAAATGGAGAGAGCAATAGAAAGACTAGGAGGAGGCATAAGATAACATTAATAGGTAACAAGGGAGTGTATATATTATCAGGTCTTTATTTGTGGATAATATCTTGTTCACAGACAGTAGGGAATATATGGAAATTATGCTGAAGACGTGTGCAAGGGTGGGTAAAAAGATGGGGATTAAATTTAGTGAAGAAAAATCATAAATAATTATGATTAATACTGGGGAAAGAGAAGAGGGATAATTTTTATTAGGAGATATAAAGTTAAATGTGGTGAATAGGTATAACTATTTGGAAATTGTCTTAAATAATCAGAGAAATTGTTTGGATGAATGGGAGAAAAAATTGATAAATGAAGCAGTGTTTTCATATAATAAATATGATGTAGCTAGAATTGTATGGAAGGGAGTAGCAGTAGCAGGGTCAACTTAAGGTAATGATGTGTTAGTAAAGGGGTATTAGATTATTTAGAAAAAATACAAAGAAATGTAGGAAGACATGCATTAGATGCAAACATGTGAATGGCAGAGGAGGCAAATCAAGGAGAAATCAGATGGTCAAGTTTTTATATGAGAGATGCAAAAAGAAAATGTTCAATTTATGGATAATACGAGAATAGCCTAAATAGGATTTAATTGGGTTAGGTATAAAGGTCAGGCAACAAGATGGTTGAGAAAGATAGTATGGTCTGCAGTAAATTGGATAAAGAATTTATGTTAGTATACTTATACAAAAGGTGGGATGATTGCATTACGAGAATTGTTGGGTGTTATAGTAGCAAGGAATAGGATAGAAGAATAGATGCATTAATAAAAATATGGAGTTGGAGAAATGGAAAGTAAAAAGAGTTTAAATATGTATAGAATTAAATAGAATATTGGGTGTGAGTTAATTTATGATAATAGCAAAGAAAGTAGTTTACTGTTTAAGGTTCGATCAGGATCTTTAGTAACAAGGAAATATACACATAAATGGAAAAAAAGTTATATAGTCTGCAAATTATGTAGGGAAGGCATAGAAAATATTAGGCATCTGTTAATTGAATGTAAATGCCTACAAGCAGAAAGGGTACAAATAATGAAGTTGTGGAAGAATAAACAAAGTGATTATACAGAAAGTAGTTTTTTGATTTTTATGCTGGATTTGGGAAAAGATAAGGGGGGTTTAGATATAAAGACCATGGAGTTGACAAAGATTATGGGATGGAATAGAATAGAGAGGAATATGGGAAAAATTTAGGGAAGGTGGTTAACAGGTTTTTCTTGGCATAGAGCCTGAAAAATTCCTGATTCTGAAAAAAGAGAAGTCACAGCACATTGCATATGCTATTAATAGGACTTTTATAAAATATCTGATTAGAAGACTATTATCAAATATGTAGTGTTTGTAAAAATGGCAGACATTTTTGTGCCTTCCCAAAAAAACTAAATTTTTTTGGGTGGGGGTTTTTTGGTTGGGGGGGTGGTTGGGGGAGTTTTTTTTTGGGTTGGGGGGTTGGGGGGTGTCCAATTTTTTAAAATTTTTTTTTTTTCAATTTTTTTTTTTGGGGAGGGGGTTTTTTTTGTGGGGGGGGTGGTTGTTTGTGGGGGGGGTTGGGGGGGGGGGGGAGGGGGGGGGGGTGTGGGGGGGGGGGATAGGGAGGGGGGGGGGGGGGGGGGGGGGTGGGGGGGGGGTGGTGGGGTGGGGGGGGGGGGGGGGGTGGGGGGGGGGGGGGGGGGGGGGGGGGGGGGGGGGGGGGGGGGGGGGGGGGGGGGGGGGGGGGGGGGGGGGGGGGGGGGGGGGGGGGGGGGGGGGGGGGGGGGGGGGGGGGGGGGGGGGGGGGGGGGGGGGGGGGGGGGGGGGGGGGGGGGGGGGGGGGGGGGGGGGGGGGGGGGGGGGGGTTGTTGTGGTTTTTGTGTGGGTGTTGGGTTTTGGGTTTTGGGGTTGTGGGGGTGGTTGGGGGGGTGGTTTGGGGGGGGGGGGGGGGGTGGGGGGGGGGGGGGGTGGGGGGTTGGGGGGGGGGGTGGGGGTGGGGGGGGAGGGGGGGGGTGTGGTTGTTGGGGGGGTGGTGGGGGGGGGGGGGGGGGGGGGGGGTGGGGTGTTGTGTGTTTTTTTTTTTTTTTTTTGTTGTTTTTTGTTGTTGGGGTTTTTTTTTTTTTTTTGGGTTTGTGTGGGGTGGGGGGGGGGGGGGGGGGGGGGGGGGGGGGGGGGGGGGGGGGGGGGGGGGGGGTGGGGGGGGGGGGGGGGGGGGGGGGGGGGGGGGGGGGGGGGGGGGGGGGGGGGGGGGGGGGGGGGGGGGGGGGGGGGGGGGGGGGGGGGGGGAAATATTTGTCATTATAAAAGTTTCCATCCTATATATATATATATATTATTTGCGGGATATTCCGTGTAGTGAAAAAGCTAAATGCTGACGTTTCAGTACAATATCAAGTACCTTCCTTAGAGCATCTTCTTTGATTTGAGAAAGAGGACGCTCTGAGGAAGGTACTTGATATTGTACTGAAATGTCAGCATTTAGCTTTTTCACTACACGGAATATCCCGCAAATAATAATAATAATATGACATCTTTTATCCATGAAAATATTAGAATTAATATATATATATAGGCAGGTAGGCAGGCAGTCAAACATAATATACATAATGAAAAATATATCCAAATTTAAATAAGCCAGCCAATCAGATTTTTGCTATCTTATATCTATCAACTACAATTTGATGCTAAGAAATTACAGGCAATTAGCTTTTATTTGTTTAATGTCATAGTTTATAAGAGATTGGGATCTTATTTCAATTTGATTAGAAATTACTATAGATAGATAGATAGGGAGGGAGGGTGTGGGCAGGCAGGCATGCAGAGAATAGGTAGCTAGAGGATAGAAAAGTGATTAGGTAGGTGGGTAGAGGAGGTAGGTGGGCAGGTGAGTGGTTGGGTAGGTAGAAGGTAGGTAAGTTAGTAAGTAGGGGTAGATAGGTAGATAAAAGGTAAGTAGTGGGGTAGGTAAGTAGGGGATAAGTAGATGGATAGGAGGTAGGGGTGTGGGTCATTTAGTAGGATAGGTGGGTGCTAGTTAGTTAAGTGGGTAAGTAGATGAGAGGTAGGAAGGCAGGTAGATAGTTGGGTGGGTGAATATGTAGGTAGGTAAGTCAGTGGATGGATGAATGGGTGGATGAATAGACACATACAGATAACAAACAGACAGAAATATAGACAAGTAACATAGAAAGAGATAAGTAGACAGGCAGACAAATAGATCATCAGATGGTTGGATGGATGAATTGATAGATAGACAGATAGATAGAAAGTAGACAAATAGGAAGATAGGTAGAGATGGATAGATATATGGATACATAGATAGAAAGCCAGGCACAGTGACACACTAACAAGTAGACTGCCCAATAGATAGATAATAGGTAGATGGTTGCATTGACTGATAGATAAGTGGGTGAGTAGATAGGTAAATAGGCAGGTAAATAAGTAGACAGAGAGAGACAATTACAATGAGAGATATGTGTGATATAAAATGACAAGAGAAATTTTATCTAATATTTTATAATAAAAGTGATATTTTTATTATTTACTAGCATGTACGTAGTAATAAAAAAAAAAGTTATTGACTTCTAAATGGAAAGAATGGCTATTTTAGATTATACTGAAAAATGTATCTAATCTATACTTGTAAATGTCTTAACTTTATAAACAATAAACAGTGGCTATTATTCTATGCAATATTAAGAATATTTAATAATACTTATGAAATACTAACCAAATTCACATACTTTAATAACATCAGATTTCTTCATCATTTTAGTAAAATTGCATATAACATCCTCTTATGAAAAATAAATCAACTTTACCTGGTTTCCAATATCTTTAAGTAATAGAAAAATTTTTGAAATTTTGTGGTGATGAAAATGACATATCACTAATTTATCTACTATTCATAAAACATCTTGAAGACCAGATAAAAATCCCATTATTTATTGTTTATATTGATACAAGAACTCATTGTTTGCAAAATTGTTGAAATGATTTTAGAAAATCCTACTTGTAAAGGATTATTGTAAAGTGTGCATTTGGAGCTTATTATTTTGTAAATATTATCAAATGATCAATATATATCTATATGTACAGAAAATAATCCCAGTGCATAATGCTATACTGAAATAAATATACAAATATTAAATCACCCCACGTAGTTAAGAAATCCAGTACCACCCTCTGTGAACTAATATATAAATACGAACTCTAATGTATTTATATATTAATTCACAGAGGGCGGTACTGGATTTCTTAACCATATGAATTTAGGCCATAGGGCAGAAGTAAAGTTATTATAATGTTAATAAGGTGGCACAGAAGAGAGTTTTTCCAGGTAGTTGGAGAAATACAATAATAATATTATTATTTAAAGGAAAGGGTAAGGATGATAGAAAGTTAAACAATTATAGACCGATAGCGGTAACATCAGTTTTATATAAAGTTTTCTCATATATGGTGGCTGAAAGGTGGAAGAAAATAATGTAATGGGGGAAATGCAAGGAGGTTTTAGATCAGATAGGTGTGTAGGAGATAGTTTATTTGTAGTTACACAATTTATGGATGTGAGTAGGAATTCAGATAGACCGTTATATATGAGTTTTATAGATATAAAGAAGGCATTGATAGTGTATATAGAAATAGATTATGGGTAAGTTTAGCAAATTTGGGAATGAATGAAGCTTTAGTGGATATTATTAAGAAATTATATAAAAATAATTACTATACCTATCAATTAGGGGATATAGAATCAGTTAAAGTTAAAAATGGGGTGGGAGTAAGGCAAGGATGCCCTATGTCACTTATTTTGTTTTTATTGTATTTGAGTGAAATGGAGAGAGCAATAGAAAGACTATGAAGAGGAATAGAGATACCGTTAATAGGTGGCAAGGGAGTATATACTTTGTCGGGTCTTTTTTTGCAGATGATCTCTTTTTTTTGTGCAGAAAGAAGAGAAGATATGGAAGTTATGCTGAGGATATGCACAAGAGTGGGTAAAGAGATAGTGATTAAATTTAGTGAAGAAAAATCTAATATAATGATGGTTAATACTGGGAAAAAAGAAGATGAAGAATTTTTATTGGGGGATATAAAGTTAAGAGTGATAAATAGATATAGTTATTTAGGAATCATCTTAAGTAATCAGAAAAATTGCTTGGATGAATGGGAGAAAAAATTGATAAAGAAATTAACAGTGTTTTCATAAAATAAATATGATGTAGCTAGAATTGTATGGAAGGGAGTTGCAATAGCAGGGTTAACATATGGAAATGATGTGTTATATTTTGGCTAAAGGAGTATTAGATTACTCAGAAAAAGTACCAAGGGAAGTAGGAAGACATGCATTAGATGCAGATGTGTGGACAGCAAAGGAGGCAATTCAAGGAGAAATGGGATTGTCAAGTTTTTATATGAGGGATGCAAAAAACAAAATAAAAATGTTCGGTAGATTGCAGTTTATGGATAAAAGAATAGCCAAAATAGTATTTAATTGGGTTACAAGTAAAGGGCAGGCAACAAGATGGGTGATAAAGGTAATGCAATATGCAGATTTGGATAAATAATTTATATCGGTATACTTGTACAAAAGTTGGGATGATTGTGTTAGGAGGATTTTTAAGTGTTATAGTGGTAAGGAATGGGATAAAAGAATAGATGCATTAATAAAGAATAGGGAATTGAAGAGGTGGAGAACTAGTATGGAGAATAAAAAGAGGTTAAACATAAAATAGAAGTAAACGGAACATTGGGTGTGAGTTAATTTATGATAATAGCAAGGAAAGTAGTTTATTGTTTAAAGCTCGAACAGAATCTTTAGTAACAAGAAGAATATACACTTAAGTGGAAAAAGGTGGGTGATATAGTCTGCAAGTTGTGTAAGGAAGGCATAGAAAATATTAGGCATCTGTTAATTCAGTGTAAATGCTTGAAAGCAGAAAGGTTACAAATATGAAATTAAGGAAGAATAAATATGAACAAAGTGATTATACAGAAAGTGGGTTATTGGTTTTTATGCTGGGTTTGGGAAAAAAATAAGGGGATTTAGATATGAAGGCCATGGAGTTGTCAAAGATTATGTTGTGGAAATGGGATGGAGCAGATTATGGAAAAAGTTAGTGTGGGGAATGGAAAGGGAAGGTAAACTGGCTAACAGGTTTCTCTGGGTATAGTGGCTGAGAGAATCCTGACACCGTATAAGGAGAAGTCACAGTGCATCACATCACATGGGGTGATTTATTATTTGTATATCTATATATGTATGTATATATTTATTTACAGCAAACTTGAGACTTTAACTAACGAAAGAAAAACCAAACTAATTTAAAAATAGTTCTAGCACAGTGGATCACATTCAAGTCTTGAGAGAAGTTATTGAAAAAACGAATAAATATGAATTGCCATTATGCTTTAAATTTATCTGATTCTATAAGCATTTTCACAGTGACAAAAGCTTTGAACCTTCAGGGTGAATAGCCAAGATATTGTCATATTATGAAAATGAAACAGCAATATTTACATTATATAGTGATATTAAAAAGATTAATGTTGAGAAATGTGTGCATTAATGTGAATCCATATTTCCAAAACTGTTTACAGCAGTTTTACAAAAATTATTTTGTGAATTATGTGAATTAAAATAGAAAGCAAAATGAGTAAAAGTTAAATGCAAATTATTTAAGTTATCTAGATGACATGGTTGTTTTTGAAGATAATGCTTCAGAGCTTCAGGAACTGTTGCAAGGGCTATTAGTTAAAGATAAGAAAATAGGACTAAAGATTGAAAATATAATATATGGGTAAGAGAAAAAAAGTGTACTACTAACATCATTGGAAGATTTAAGACTGAAATGGAGTTGTGCTGGACATACTGTTAGAAGTGTTAGAAGAGGTAATAAGATTTAGATGGTTGAAGCCTTAAAATAGATACTAAGAGATTGTAAATGACTCAGAAAAAGACTGCATGTGAAATAATTGGATCAAATAAGGAAGTTTGCTGGTGTGTTGTGGTAAAAATAAATTTGAGATTAGAAAAACTGGATTAAACTTGGAAGAGAGCTTCAGGAAATGTTGCAAATGCTATCAGTTGAAGATAAAAAAATAGGATCAACCATTGAAAATATAATACATGATAGGAGAACAAGCATATATTACTAACGTCATTGAAAGAATTAAGACTGAAATGGAGTTGTGCTAAACATATTGCTAGAAAAGATGATGAAGATATGGATAGGTGAAGTTTTAAACTAAATACTAAGAGTTTGTAAATAATCTAGAAAAATAATACATGTGAGATAATTGGATAAAATAAGAAAGTGTGCTGTAGAAAAGGGAAACTAGAGATTAGAAAAATTGGATTAAACTTGGAGAGACTTCATCCTGTAGTGAATTGTTAATGGTTGGTTGAAAGTAAGATGATTTGATATAGATATAATTCTTTGAAAAGAATAGTGATTTTACTCATTTAGTCTCTTTATCAGAATTGATTGTCAATATTTAGAATATTTTATTTATGAGCTTAATGATTTTAATATAAGAATCTAGAAAAGGTTACAGTTATATGTAAAGAGCTGAAGTGATAGAAGAAAGACAATCAAGAAAGCATGATGTTTACAAATGCAAATGATATAATAAACCAATGATTAAGCGGTATTCAAATACATACAACATGGAATTTAAATAGATAAAACAATGACAATCCTAAATTAAAATCATTAATACCAAGAGTACTAAGTTCATTAAAAGTTGGCTTAGATAAATAAATAAAGTTGAAAAATGCCTTATATCTTTATAATTGTTTTGATTTTGTTTGATTACTTTCTTTCATTCCAGCCTAATGGTTAATTATATATATGTATATATATCTGTGTTGCAAAGAAATCAATTCATATATCATATGACATAAATTTAATAAGCTTGTACTACAAATGTTATATAAGAGCTTTAATAGCTCTTACAAACTTTTCCGAATATCCCTATCCCCAGACTGTTTTCTAGCTTTTGGCTTTCCTCAGTAAGGCGCTAGGATATTCAGACATTAGACAAAAATTACCAACTCAAGTCCAGCAGGTATCTGATAGTTAACTATTAAGTGGAAAATCTGAAATTTTCGGACATCTGTCTTCAAATCCGGTTAGCTAACTTAAATATCCATATGGGACTGAACTAAGTTCAGATCCACCATATATTAACAGCTTTAGCAATAGAAGCCAAAGTTGAAGAGCAAATTATAATTGCAAAGATATCAAGTCATACATCACGTGACTTAATTTAATAAGCTCGTACTATAAATGTTATATAATGAGCTTTAATAACTCTTAACAGCTTTTAACACTTGTAGTGCAAGCTTATGAAATTAAATCACATGATGTATGACTTGATTTTTTTTACAATTATAGTTTTGCTCTTGAGGCTTTGGAAATGTTCTATTCCTAAAGCTGTTAATATATGGTGGATCTGAACTTAGTTCATTCCCATATGGCTATTTAAGTTTGATGACATATAGATCATCTGAAAATTTCAGATTTTCTACTTAACTATTAATAAATGCTGCACTTAAGCTGGTATTTATATATCTAATGTCTGAATATCCTAGCGCCTCACTGAGGAAAACCAAAAGCTAGAAACTAGTCTGGGGATAGGGATATTCAGAAAATCTTGTTAAGAGCTATTAAAGCTCATTATATAACATATCTATGTGTATAAGTTTATATACGAATTAAGATATATATGTAATCCATAAATTAATTAATTATCTATGATTATTTATATAAATACATGTTTATGAAGAATGAGCTATTTACATATTATTTTTTCTTTTTTTTAAAATTTTATCAGGAAAGCTGGATGCAGATTTTCAAGGTTATTCTTCAGCATCTGGTAAAGGACCAGGAATAAGTAAACAGATAAGTTATAAAGGAGCAACAGGTGGAAGCCATGGAGGACGAGGTGGAATGCCTTTAAATGCTTATCATTCACCTATGTCCTATGGATCTACTTTCAAACCAAGTACTATGGGAAGTGGTGGAGGAAATGATGAAAATAATAAGGGAGGCAGTGGAGGAGGTATAATCATGTTGTAATACATATTAAGTCTTATGTAAACTCACTAGATTAAAATAACATATTAATAGATTAGTAAACTTTTTATTTTATAATCCATTACATGTTAATAGCAGGGCTGTTTGAAGTTTATAATTTAACTTCAAATTTGAAATAGTGAAATAAATGATATTAAGAAGCCGATAAGCAATAGCAAGTCATGACTGATGATAATCAAATACTATCATATGGTTTTAATTGCCTCCATAAAAATGAACCCTCCTCTTTCCACACACACACTCACACCCACATTGTGGGACATGTATCTCACTTTGGAAACCACTGGTTCAGAGTTTTTGTGCAAACTTCATTAAATATCAAATGAAGTTTATTTGTTTATTTTGAAAGATATTTCAGAAATAATTTTAAGATGCTATGTGAATATCAATCAACCTATGGCTAAAAGAAATGAATCTACTTCCGCATGTTTGGAGAAAATTTGTGACTGGCTTTAAAATCTTATAATAATTTATGGGTACATTATTTTTAAAAGATTGTGTAGACTAAATTCAATGTTCACTTTTACTTATCTTTCAGTATAGTTGTAGTATATTCCTTAAACTTAGCATATCTCTAAAATAAGAGATTGCATAAGTAGATATTATTAACATTTTTTCAAAGATTAATCTAAAGGATGTCACTTATAATGAAGTTTTCAATGTATAGTATGGTGTACTGCAGAGACATGAAACAATATTGACATACATATATAATACTCTTCATTAGCAAACTTTTCTTCTTTTTACTCTTATGCCAACTTGTATAAGATTTTCTTCTTCCTTTTCTTATGTATTGATCTCTCTTTAACATATCATACCACTTACAATCTTCTAAACACTTTATCAATACTATTTATTTTTATCAAAATTAATAGTTTCGACTGTCCTGCAGTCATCATCAGAGCTCTGATGATCACTGCAGGACAGTTGAAACTTGATAGTATTGATAAAGTGTTTAAGAAGATTGTAAATGGTATGATATGTTGTATAAGATTTGTTAATCAATAAGTGCCTGATTATATACTTAAATTTTTATGCAGTGCTGCTTTATTCAAATTAGTTTCTAGCTTATATCTTTCAATCTGTCAGTAGCTTTTTGGATGTCTTTTTACCCGTGCTTGGTCATGTGATATATAGTATTCTCAATCCATCTGATGATAGCCAAAATTAAATTATTTTGATTTTTTTTCCATTTAATTTTTAAATACTACAATTTCTAAATATTTTGTAAATTGAAGTTTTAATGATGGTATCATCATTGAGGAAGTTGAATGAGAAATAGAGGTAGGAAGGAAGCAGAAGATAATTTTTCTATAAAAAAAATGGGTACTTTAGTATTTTTCCACATATTACTCTGGTGACATTTGTCCAGTAATATTTATTTAAAAGTTCCTTGTATGATGTTAAGGCAATCAAGAATCTGGCATGACTATTCCATATCAAATAAACTGAATCTTTTCTTGCCATTTTAGATATTAAACAATTCAGTCCATCACAGTGATTTTTTTAACCCCCACAATATAATGCATCTCTCACATCATTTATGAGTAATATGGTTTTATATTTAAAAATATACATTTACACTTAAGTTTATATATTTATGTTTTGTTTCTTTTTGTTAAATTTTATTTATATATTTTTTTAAAAAAAGTATTCAAAATATAATGTTAAACTTTTTTTTACCCCCAACAATATAATACATCTCTTGCATTTACATCTAAAACTTTATATATTTGTGTTTTGTTTTTATTTTGCTAAAACTTTATATATGTTTTTTTTTTTAAAAAAAATATTTAAAATATAACATTAAACTTACAACTAAAACTTTTTTATAGCTCACCATTTAAAAAAACGTTTCAGGGTTCTTTTTTACATTTCTCCTTTTTCCATAATGAATATATATCTCTATCATTGGAAATAAGATTTTTTTTTTTTTTAGAATTGAAGTTTGCTATTACATGTGCTGGGTCTTTCTGATGGCGCAAACTGCCTTGGTATGTTGGGAAGGGTAAGGATTGCTTTGACAACACAAAGTGTAAAAAGGCACAACTCACAAATATCTGCTTTATTAAGTATCATAATGTCTTATTTTCCTTCTTCCATAATGCATATATTCTCCATTATTTTTTTAGATTTGAACTTTCATATTACATGTGGTGTGGTATATTAATCTCGGTGATGTAGCATTCTAAGTTTGCAATATATTTAAATAAGTTTGTCCGTACATTCTATGGAAGCATTATTTTAAATATATCACAAACATAAAATAATACATCACTGGAGTAATATATCATAGCAGGAATAAACCCTAAACTCATATGTACATATTGTAACAGAACCGGTCCTAACGTTATATTGCAATGGACTTGATAGGTTATCAGAATGGGTGAAAAAAGTTTATCTAGGATTTCTAAATATATAGACTCATGTCCATTCTGGTCTCATTCCTAGGAGATGATGTATAAATATACAAATGTGTCAAAGATATAACTGTGTACTCATTTTTTTTTCATATTTAGCTTCCATTAATCCCAGAATTCGAACTCAGGAATAAAAAGCATAATATTCTACTACAGAGTATATGAATATCACTATTTATAATGTGCAACTATGTGATAGAATGTGACAAATTGTGAACTGAATATAGAAAAAAAATATAAATGAGTCTTTAATTTAAAACCATATATTTAACAAATTTATTTACTTTAGGCAACTAGGTTCTAATAAAGATAAATAATTTATTTAGACATTGATGAATATTCTTTGATTATTACAGTTAATCTTTATTGATTTGACACCTTTTTCCTTCAATGAATTATCATTTAATGTCAATACTAACAAAGACACTTAAATTATAACTTGTGGTTGTTTATGTTTACACTTGCTTGCTACTGGAACTTTATCGAAATCATAATTTATTATCTCCAATAAGTTGATTGATTAGTTCATATCAATCATGTGGTGGACTGGGGTTTCTCTCCTCCATTGTGGTTGTTTACTATAAAGACAGGAAAGATCATTCTCACTAGAGATAATTAATCATAT
>JAQFVV010015486.1:0-14746 GCA_028023455.1 Epiperipatus broadwayi
TAAAATATATATAACAAAAAATTATTTATAATACATGACATTTCATAAATAAATATGTGTCGTAAATTTGTGGTAATCTTTTTGATATTCCGAGCATATCAGTGACACATTGAACATCTAACAAGTCTATTTTGTCAACATGTATCTTTTCTTAATTATATTAAGATGGTTAAGAATTAAATACTTAGAAAATTCTTATCTATAATGTTTACTCTTTTACTACAGAAGTATTAAACTGGAGGGGAGATATAATAGTTTATTGTTCGAAAATGATATAATGATAAAAGAAATAAGTGAAAAAGAATTAGTTGAGAACAAAAATAATTACAGCATATTGTATGGGAAAAGCTACGTGATGAAAGTTTGAAGCATCCCAATATCAGATTTATTCATACCACTTTAATTTTAGTTAATTCAATTTAATGATTTTGTTTTCCAATTAGTATTTGAAATTAATATATGTAATGAATATAGGACCTTTCAGTTTTTTTATAGTGCACTGTTATCTATATTTAAGATAAACTATCCAAGTCCAACCACATATCTTATTGCAATGATATAAAAAGGTTTTATATGATGTATGAGTGTTTATTTTTATATTACTCTATATACAAGATAAAGATGTTTTATTTTTAAAAAATCACTAATAGAGACATTATCTGCCACATATTAGGGCATGGGATGTTATGCTTGTATATTACTTATTGATCCAATAAAACTAATAAGTTTTTTTTTTTAAATGTTTGCCTGCCTAGATCTTAAACGAATGTCTCATAAAATGTATTAATTATTAAAAATGTAAAAAAAAGATCTGTCACATGAATAGTATTTATTGTGATACCACTACATACAAACATGAATATTAATAATAAATCTCGGAGTATTGTATCAGTACCATTTTAAATATTGTATATGATAATAAATCTATGTTAAATTATCAATAAAACATGATACAGTAGCTATTAAACATATGTATGAATGTCAAATGTAATATTCCTGCTCCCTCATGTATTCATTTCTCCTACTCTTATTAGTACAATGGAAGACTCCCAGATATCTATTTTTTATACAGTTTCTCTGGTTATGACAGGATACAAATTGAGTACTTTGAAATTGTATCCTTACACCACTTTAACATATGAACAGAGATGTGAAAAAGCAATGCTAATTAAGTTCTAATACAATTTTAACACAATAACATTCACTTGATAGCTGTAATAAAGTATAATAAAAAATTTTAATACTAAAATTATACTAATATTATTATACTAATATCATTATAATATTTAAACATGTATTAAACTGTTGCCCCTGTACTTTAGATTTTAACTATAAAATGAATGAATACTAACACTTCAAGGACATGATAAGGTATCTTTAGAAGAAATAGAATGGCCATCTATCTTTTCAAGAAAATAATCTTTTGAGAGTGATAAATCTTAATTGTTTTGAAAGTGAAAGAAAGCGTGAAGATATTCAATAATCCACTTTAAATTACTTTTACCTGCTTGAATGAATGATGCTGGTGAAATTTACTAAAATTCGATACATCATTCTTATTTGAAATTAAATGTATGTAAATAAATTAATTATTTTATGTTATTTGATGATTACTGAAAACTGTAATATTTAAACAGCATTAAACTGTTGCACATATGCTTTGGATTTTGGCTATAAAATGAATGAATACTATCTTTACTTAAAACACATGATATAAAGTTTAATGCTGTTTAAATATTACAGTTTATAAACATCGCCACTATATAAAATATTGACTTATTTACATACATTTAATTTAAAATAAGAATGGCGTGTATAGTAAATTCTAAAGTATTTCACCAACGTCATTCATTAAAGCGTGATAAAAGTAATTTAAAGTGATTATTTAACTTATCTTCTAAATAACTTTCACCTTTCAAACTGTAAGATTCACCCTTTAAGTTTGGGTTCAAAAGTTAGATGGCCATTCTATCTTTTTCCAAAAACTTTTATCATGTGTTTGAAGTGTTGGCTTATTAATTCGTTTATAGTTAAAATCCCCAGCTTGTATGCAACAGTTTAATGCTGTTTAAATATTACAGTTTATAAACATTATTGCTATATAAAATAATTAGCTTATTTAATGTCCATTATACTAATATGACCACTTTAATAGATTTAGCACAAGAGTGATATTGGTAAGTAAAATGCAAAGCCTTTTTAAAAATAAACAAATAATTTATTAAAAAGAATAAAATGCATGAGATGGAATAAATAAAACATCTTGGATAATTGTATGTAAAAATATTCACACAATGTTTTCATATAACAAGTTTTTACATAAACCTAATATTCTAAAGAAAAAAATTGTAGATAGATGTGCTGATGTGATACAAGTATTATGTGTTTACCCTAATACACAAACCAATAAAAAATGTATAAATAAAGTGGACTTCTAATGTATTCTTAATATCTTATCTTAAGATTTATTAAATTAAATAAAAAATATGCTATGTTTTAAAGAGCACCAATATTTTCTATATTCAAAACATACTGTGCTAATTGTATTGTCTTATTTTTTTTATTTAGGGAACATTTATTTTTCCCTTATCATCAGTATAATATCTACATAGCCTATTTATACAACATTAATATCTCAGACAAAACATTCTACTTGACCAATAGCTTCTGGATTAATTATTTATGAAATTTAGCATCATTATTATAAGTACATTTTTAACTACGTATAAACGTTATTCATTCATTTATATCATTAACATGTACACTTTGTAAAGCCATGGGAGATACAACAACAAAATATGAAGTATTTAAAACAAGAATATCATATAAAATATCATAATTATAATTTAGAGAATACTATTATTTATTTAACAATTATAACAATAAAAGGAACAAAATATCTTTATGCAATACATTCAACTATCACACTAATTTGAATAAAATAAAAATATATTAAATCATATAATTATTGCTAACTAAAAATGTTGATTAATCTATAATAATAAATTTATTACCACATATATAATAATAAAAACATACATATAGTTATCCGTATAATGAAAGATCAATGAATAATTTTATCCAAGTTTATGTGGACATTTTAATTCCTTCTAATAGATTTTCTGTTAATGAAAGTCCATCAGATATAATCTATTTATTATTTATTAAGTTTAAATATATGGCATGTATATAGTAAATAGAAAAATTCTTTGTTATCCATTTCAAAAGCTTCATTTCACAGGTGATATATATATCCAACAGGTCCACCTTTTCCTATGTTTCTTGAAGTACTCATCTTTATGTGAGTGTGCGCGTATATATCTATATACACATATGAACAAAAAAAGAAGTCCTATACATATATAATTTTCTTTGATATCACAACAGAGTATATTTATGGATGTCTAACTAAAGACTCAAGCACCAATCTGACCCATAGATAAAAATGCTGGACAATATGGAAGTATGTAATAGGATGATTAAATGACACTGGCATACGCTAACTTTCTTCAGGGCAGGTGGTAAAAATTGCAGGGGGTAGATCTAACCTCTTTTTTTAATCTTCTGTAAAGTGAAAAAAACTCTGAAACTTACAAAAAAAATGTCCCTTAATGATTTATTTATATATATTTGCAATAATATTTACCTAAGTCAAATCAATTCTGTTTTATTATTATTTATCAAAGATTCACAGTCGATTTTTTCTTTTTATTTTGGAATAAACTCATTTTAAAGTCTCATTATTATAGATATATTATACAATAGATTTGATTACCCTCTTCCCATTTTCTATAACTCAGTATTTTCATTTTCCAGATTTTCTTTCCCAACTTTAAAAGCAGGATTTATTCTTTTCTTTTTCCTTAAAACCACTACACACACACACACAAGCATACAATGACTTATGTATGTTACAACAGGGTTTAATTATGGAAGAATTAATATAATAATAATAGCTGATGAAAATAATTTAAATTATTGGTGCCAAAGAAAAAAAAGTTAAGAATTGGATGCCTTCTGCTGTTTTTCTGAATTATATAGAGTTTAAATTGAGTAAAGCTTACTAAGAGATATTTATATATATATATATATATATATATATATATATATATATATATATATATATATATATAACAAATTAACCAAAGGAAATACATATAAAAACAAAAAAAAGACTTTATAAATCAATAAAATAATATTTTATTTCAACCCAGAGGACTGGTTTTCTTTAGAAGACTTTCCGTTAAATATATACACATATATATATATATATATATATATATATATATATATATATATATATATATATATATATATATATATATATGTATATAAACACAAACAGAAAAAAAGTACCTGTGTTTCCCAGGGAATTGATTGAATTCACCTGGTAGAAGAGAATTTCTGTTTCTTGAATGATGAAAGCACGTTTTGAAGTTCAGATTCCACTTTGCTGAACTTTATTTATTTATTTATTCTTTTGACACATCTCACTTGATGATCCTACATTATTATTTATTGAGGCAATTTTCAGTTTGATATATCTTCTCCTAATACTAAGCTACTATACATTGGGGGAAGGATTTGGACACCTCGCACATTAATGTCCCTACTCCAGCCTGATCGTATTTTTATCAATGTATACTGTTGATATCTGGATTATTCTTTACTATCATGCATCAAATAGTCTGCTTTCCCTATGGCTTCTCCAACCTATAATAATCTCCTTTTTCTTAAGAATTTATCTTTCCTTCTAAATCAGAAATTGCCGACTCTGCCCCTTCTCTTAATTGTTTCTCTTTTCATTCATTTTTTTTTCTATTTCCATTTGTCTTTGTTGGAATGCACCATAAAAAGCTTTTTACATCTTTTTTTCTAATTAGTATTCAATTAGAACTCAACATTCCAAGGCTTTTATAACAGTCACTTTCATTTGTTCTGTAAATGACTGTCTTCATCATGACATCTATAGTTCTTTCTTTTGACTTTATATATATATATATATATATATATATATATATATATATATATATATATATATATATATATATATATATATATATATATATATATATAAATTTAAAACAAAAATGTTTTCCTTTTTTATTTTGTGAATTTTCATATTCCATTGATTCAAAACACACTCATACATATACATATGCGATGTGTATAACTGGGTTTGGCAAAAGAAAAAAACAGAGCACTTACATCTTATATCCCCATACCTCTCATTTTCTGAGCTTTTCATTAAAATTAACAAAATCTACAATACAATATGAACACATAAATGACCTTTGATTGTACATCAACTTATAAATTTTAATTTTGTTAGTAAAGTAATAATATTTTTTAATAATATGTTAGTAATAATATTTTTTTAATAATACATTATGTATATAAATAAGTACTTGTCTATTTATCACAACAGGATTTGATTATACCGTTATTTAATATATATATATATATATATATTGTGACCTTCTGGTTTGGCACCAGAAATAGTCATTGTAGTAGTGTGGTAGTATATCAGTAATATCTGATATAATCCTCTTAAAAAAAAAAAATGAAATAACGTGAAATTTTTAAAAAAAATTATTTTGACTTAAAACTGTAATCAATAGTAAGTGTAGGTGTAATTAAAAGATTTCTTAAATGTTTAGTGTCTTGTTTTGGGGTATAATCAGTAATAGAATAGGGGGTGGCTTGTTATATGCATAGTCAGTACAGTCTGAGTTGATACTTACTTGTTTTATTTGCTCATAAAGCAGTATTCAGTTTTGTTAGAATGATTTTCTAGTCCATTTGTTTTGTACATTTTAAATTTATAGCATAAACAGTAAAATATGTTTCACTCATCATCATTCACATTGTCATTTCAGTCAATATAGTGTAATACCTATAGTATATTACTACTGAATATTCATGCATTATCCAACTTCATTTTTCATTCATATGTTTCATTAAATCATTAAATATCCCACATTACATTCAAATATTTAATTATATCAATAATAGTATTAAAAAAAACACTAACTTAATTACATTTTAAATAAATCAATAAATTATGGACAAATGAATTATATAATGACAAATACTGTAAAATATTTTATTTATTAAAACAATTGTCATCAATTTTATTCTACTGCTTTAAAACACATTTAATTATTAGTTCAATATTTTTTTTTCATTTATTTAAAAGACGAAATAATTTTTTTTTCATCTCTATTTTTTTTTTACTGTCTAAAGTTTTTGCATAATTAAGTAAGTTTGCCAGTGGGAGGAGCAATTGGCAATTTTTTTTCTGGTGATGTAATGTGACATTATCGTAAACAATTGGAAGGGAACAAGGTGATGTAATGATTATTTAAAAAAGTTTATAAAAGGAATACTTATTACTTTTAAGAGGTCAGTCTATTTTTATTACTTCAGTCAGTCAGAGTCAATTATTAGAACTTTTACGAGGGCAGTTATAGCTAACCAAAGACAGCTATAACTAAGTTATTTAGCAAAGTTTAATAGTGAAATTATTTTTCCTCTTCCAGAGTTCAAGTTAAAAATTTAATTATATTATTTTGTTTGCGAAATGTGTACTTAAAAACCACTGAAAGATATGTCAGTTTTTTGCTCTGGCTGCTTATTCAAATTGTCTCAACGTTATGCTAGAGTACATGTGTCATATTCTATTATTCAAGATAAATTATTATTTAAGAAATGGGAATGCTTAATAGGACTGTAAAATTGTTTTATTTAAATTTAAAATTAAAAGGGAAGGATAAAAGAATATTTGTTTATTTTATAACAATTAAGTTTTTAAGCTTTAATCATAATATAAAGGGAACAACTGTAACGTGCTTCATTTATGTGGAGGAAAGATGTGAACTGTCATTGAACGTTCTCAGAACTTTAATGTACAAATTTCATGTTAAATATAAAAGAAAACTCAAAATGTAAAATATACACAAGGAATATGTAATTTTATTGTCATATGTCTTAGAATAGCGGCGTAATTATTTATATTTTTACCTTTGGAAAAAAAATATATAAGATTAAATATGTCATTAAATGTACTTTAATAATTATTTGTTCTTCTAGACTAGTGGGAAGAATGAAATTATAAATTGATAAAGTTATGTGACAGTGCTGTATTAACATTACCAATGAGTTTATATCAATAAATATCATTAATTGAATAACTACATATATTTCTGAATGGCTTTATGATTGTGAAATCGAATGTTAAATATATCCTAGGAATAAAATACAAACTTCTATTTTACTTGTGTTATGAAATATATTGTCTAATTAAGGAAATTCATTATTTACAATGCCAATAGCAATTCATTAGTTGATAACTAAAAACATTGAATATGCTCATATGGATTCAACAAAGAAAAATAATATTGTGTCATTTTCTCCTGCAGGAATTGTTCCATTCTGTGTTAATATTTGTCTTGTGCAGTATAATTATTTTCTTTATCTATTTGAAAACATGACAAGGAAAGTCATGTAAAAACTTTTATAAACTTTCGTTTCATTTCATTTGGAAAGAAAAAAGAAGAGAACTTTATTTTATGTAATGGTGTTTTAGATAGATAGTATTAGTTAAGGAATGTTTTATTATTTTAAATATGTTTATTATATGTATTATTATTATTATTATTATTATTATTATTATTATTATTATTATTATTATTATTATTATTATTATTATTATTATTATTATTATTATTATTATTATTATTATTATTATATTTTTCTCCAAGAACGTCTCAAATAGCATAATAGAAAAATACATTATGCTGGTAATTTTATTTTTATTATTGTTATTATTTTAATAAGATAACTTTGGTCGTGTGTGTGTTAATGATCCATGCACATAATAAATGAATGGAAGAGTCCATTCAAAAGGGTGAATAATTATTTTTTTAAAAAAAGAGTTCATTATATCAAATCTTACCGAATATATTTCTTTTTATAAATTAGAAAATAATTATTTTCAATAGTTATTTTATCTATAACATACAATATTATTATTTATTTAGGTTCAATTTAACTACAGATTTGTGCCAATATTAATGCATTATATTATAAAAAATTATTTGTCTTGCTTTGTCCATAGTAATTAGTATTTTATTCTCCAATTGTTCTTTGAACATTACCAGGTCCTAAATATTGTCAGATATGAGATATTTATTCTTTATTAATTCTAGCAGTAATAATTAATATTTTAACAGTAATTCTTTGCTTACTGCGATTTTAAATGGTCTGTATATCACATGCTTATATGTGTGTGTGTCTATTATTAAACTTATTTATAATTATATGTAATTGCCAGTGAAAATGATTTTAAATCAATCGGATTCGGAAGGAAAAGAGGATCAATCATTTGAAGAATTAGAAAGTTGTTTAAGAGAGAATTATTATTTCTTTGTTATGACTGAATGAAAAGTATTTTGTGGCTATATGCTATAAAGTTTACAATGTTTATAATATTTTATGGGATTGAGTTAGTATGTTTGTTAGTTGAATATTTAATATGGGTAGTTGCCCAGTGTATTGTAGTGTATAGGATTGAGTAATCCTTTATTTTCCATGTATTGGAGTATTTTTGATAGGAGTGGATTGAGTCCTCCTTTTATATTTGATATATTGAATTAAATGTGTATGGAGCTAGAGATGTTCTCTCCCTGATTTTCATTTGGTGATGAGTTATTCCACCAATTATTTAGTCTTAAAGATAGACTTGGAAGTTATTGTTATATTACCTGTTTTGAATTATATAAATCTGTTATCCCATGTGTGTATTGGATGTTTTCCAGCTTATGCTATAGCCTAGTGTTTGATGGTTTATGATAAAAAGGAAGAATAAAAGGAAAGTATAGTGTCTTATAAAACAGCTGTATTATAGTTGATAAATAAAGATTGATTGATCTTCACTTCCAACCGTATTATGATTATATTGAAATATCATAAGCAAACCGATTAGATTGATTAACATTATTTATTTATTTTCTTTGACACACAGCATAATACAGATTCATGCACAAATTGTTAATTTTGATATAAAAAAATTCATTATTAATGTAGAACTTTACTTATCATGTTAAAACATTTTGTAGTAATCATTTAAGCTTCATCTCATTGATTTTTATCATTTAATCATAATTTGCATAAATAATTAAGCAAAGATAGGACATTAGTTAATGAATACAAAGATTTACTTTATTTTGGCAAAGCAGAACCTAATTATCCAATAGAATACTTTACTTCAAAACTACAAAGAAAAATACATTTAATTAATAGAAGTATTTATTTTCTTTGGTAAGATGGTTTAATATTATTCTTAGTTTAAATCCCCTTATTTTAATTTTATTTAAGATATTTTAGAGTAACAATGCAAAATCCTAATTTGTTCAGTAATTAGAATATTAATCTATATTGTTGTTATAAAAATTTTAGTAATAAATGAGTGATATTCAGCAAAAGGCTGAATAAAAGATATTTTAGTAATCAATTACTAAAAGTGTAAGGTCATATTTATTTTGTTTTATTTTTGTATAAGTCTATCAGAAATCACTGATAGCTAAAGAGCCATTTCTTTATAGTAAATAATAGGGACTTATTTAGTTCATTTAATGTTTCAAATAAAATGTTTACCAATCTATCAAAATGTTCTGATGAATGAATATATAGTAGATGTAAAAGTTAATGAATCATGTTGTATTATATCTTCTTGTATAACCTGTACTCAATAATATTAAATCCCTTTGGAATTTGTGTTCATAACAATAAAAGAAAAGTAGATGTTGATTTAACTATTTTCTATTTGATTAATAAATATTTTGTTATCTAAATTTGTATTTGGAGTTTCTTCTATAACATTCATTCGTGTTTCACACTTCCACACATGCTTATACATTTATTTTATTTAATGTAACATAATTGTATTTTATTTAATTATAATAAATCTCAAGATATGATGATGTTGATTTCCTTGATTCAAACACTATATGAGATGCCAATTACCTACTGATCATTTTTAAAAGGGTTTTGTTATTTAATTTTTTTGTTTAGATGATGAATTGAAATCAAAATGTGCCCGATTTCTTTCATTATCTAACTGCAAGTATCTAATTAGGGTATTGTTTGGTTTATAATATTATTTTCATAGTGTTAAATAATAATTTGAGGTATAGAAATGTTAGATCAAGCCATACCATAAGTTAATTCCCTGAGATCTTCAATATATAATTTAGATTAGATAATAAATTCATTTAGCCAGATTAGATTAGTGAGTAGTTAAAATTTAGTAATGATAAGTTTAGTTTGAGTTTAGATCTAGTGAATTATACATTACAATTTCTGAAATATTATTTTTTATTTTATTTTAGTTATTAGTTTAATTGTATAATATGGTAGAGGTTGTTCAATGCATATGGATGATGGGAGGAGGTGAAGTAGAGAGTATTATTAGTTAATTTTAGCTGGTAGAATTTTACCAATTTAATTTTGTCTAGCATAGAACTTAATAGATGTTTATTCCTATTAGTAATAATATTTTCTCCCACATCTAATGTACATTGTACACCTCATACACCTCTGTATCCCTCAACTGAGTTAGTTTTAGGTGAAAGCTTTAATTAAGAGCCTCATGAATAGATTTAGGTAAAGTTAAATAAATATTTTATTCTATGATCCATAGAATTGGCGCCCCCGGGTAATTGTTAGTGTTGGTGATAGGTGTGAGGGGTTACAATATATATATATATATATATATATTATATATAGGGATATATATATATATATATATATATATATATATATATATATATATATATATATATATATATATATATATATATATATATATATATCATATCCATCCATCCATGACCCAATGTTTTCCGTTTAAAGGCAAATAATGATGTTGTTTACCTCAAATTCTTTTAAAATAATCTATTAAGGAAAGTAATGAAGTTGGGAGATTCTTCATGGGCAATTACATTTCCTGCTGATTTGAATTTAAAAAGCAAGGAAATTTTCATCATTTTAATATTTCAACAATTTTGGTTCCTTCATAAATTGACAAAACATAGCTATTAGTTACATCAGAAACTTCATAAGTGAGTTTAATTAGCAATTTGCATGAAATTGACAAACACAGTAAGGTCCATCTATTAAGAAATTAAGCAAAACAGGCAAATCATCCTGTAGTTTTAAAAGATTCACATTCTCAGTTATAAATTTAAATAATTTCCAGGTTAAAAAAATTTTCAGTTGTCAAAAATTTTTGAATTTTGTATTTTATCACTTACAGCTATTAAACTCTTAATTATGTTTCTACTGGTAAATCATTCTGATGATGGTGATAATCAAGAAGATAGTATCCACTCAGGGAGGTAAACATCTAATGATTTCATTCCTAGCTGATCAGTGTGACTTTAAACTGTGTAATAATAAATTCAGAATGACAAAATTAATAGAGTCATTCAAGCAAATGAACAACAGGAAAAAGAACACTGCAGTTCACCAACACTTGTTTATATATATCCACTCAATTGTACTTTGTATGTAGAATTTTTATTAGATAGGTCTAGCAATGAATTTCTTCTAGCCAATACTATCTTCCAAGTCAACTTTTAAATGGTAAAATCAGCCATATTTATAATACAATTTGCATAGAAAAATTATTTCAAATAAAATTATTATCATGACAAATATACAGTTATTTATGTTTATTTTTATATTAAATTAGTTTCTTTCCTGATTTTATTAAAATCAACAAGATTAAAATTTCCAAATTGACCGCTCTTGTATTCTTTATGCTCATGTGTTATCGCTGTATGTTGAATATCTTCTTAATTTCAGAAAATATTTTTATATTATAGCTATGCACACACACAAATACATACATGAAGATTTAAATATTTATGTGGAATTAAAGTTTGTTTACACATATTTTTATTTGAATATAATTCACCAAAATTATAATTATGTTGTGATCAGTTTATTTATTTTACTATAGAGTAATCTCTTATAAATTATACCTTTGCATAATGTGGGTTTATGAGCTGAATTCTTTAATGAATGCCTTTTATCCAAATTTAACTTTAGCCATGATTTTTTTAAATTTAGCAACATAGGTTTAGTTCTGACTTTAATTATGATTGCCATTTTGGTAATTCTTGGCAATGCTATATTTATACTTATAATATAAATTTAAGATTTCTGTTTTCATATAAAAAAATTTACTTGGTTCTTTTTAGCATTATTGAACCAATGAGGTTACTATAACAATCCTTAATACAACATTTAATTATATATCAAAAATTACATATTTAACATGTTACATTAAAAAAAGCTTTAATATATTTTGTTTCTTGATCATTATTTTTCTTTATGTATTATAAATGTTTATTTTATTAGAAGATAAATATTTAGTCCTAGGACTTCATTGATTTGAATATTATCTATCAGACTTTTTATAGTTGTATTTTTTAGCAAAAAAAAAAAGATTGAACATTTCTTTGTACTTTTTTTTTATAAATTTTGTTAAAATTTAAAAAATTATAAAGTGGAAAGTCATTTGAAAAAATCAGTAAAGCATGAGTTCAAATAAAAAGAAATGTTTTTAAAATATTAAAAGTTAACTTTTAACTACAAAAGAACAATAAAAATAATAAAATACTTGATAGTAAACATTTATATTATATAGTAGTAGATTTAAATTGACTAATGTTTTCCTAATGTTCTGTTAAAAAAACAAATAAATTCAAGTAAAAGTTAAATATGAACATGACATACTTATTAAAAGATAAATATTTAATGATTTTACAAATATAATAATAAACAAAAAAATAAATAACTTGTAAAACTTATTTTCTTTACTAAGATATCACAAGAGCATAGAAAGGTACTTTCATCTCAACAGAGACTGGGAGTGTTAATTTATTTTATATATTTTGAATTATTAATAGCTGTTGACATTTAAGTATTTTATTTAAAATTAAAAATCTTAATCAATTACACAAATAGTAACCAGTAAAATCATTTAAAAACTTTTTTAATTAAAATTTTTACTTTCAATCAATCACAACAGCTTTCTGACATTAATATTAATTGAGATTATTAGATTGCTTAAGAAATAATTTATGTTTATCCAAACATATATGTTAGTAAAGATATTTAAGTTCTACAAACTGTAAATACAATTAAGTATCTGATAGTGAGTTAAAAATTAAACATTATTAAATTAACAAAACGCTTATTTTATAATATACTGCATAAAACAATAATGTTATGTAATAATACTATCTTAACAGTAATGTGTATACACCATTAAAATTACATCCTGTTATTTATATTTGTAATATTTTAGAAACATAAAATATACTTTTTACACTATCAAATTAAAAAAACCAATTACATACAAAACTCTAAAACAAGGGCAATATGGAAAATAATATATTGGGTTAATTAGCATAAAATAGCTATACTAAGCATCTTCTATATATTCAGCTAAAAAGTTATTTTTCTTAAGTTAGAAATGAACTGTTAAACAAGATCACAATGGCACATGATAAATAAATGTATAGTTTTATTTATTAATTACTTAATAAAGAAAAACACACAACATAAACATATATAAAAAATATGATAATAATTGAAACCCATACCCACACACATATGTACAAATATTTTGCAATTTTACAATAAATCATTAACAGATACTTTGTAATAATAATAAAGTTACTCATGACTATTACACATAAATAAATTGAAAGTTTGTAGCATACAAAATAACTTCTACCACTTTTTTACTTGATTGTTAGGGCTGCTTTTTGAAAGTTAAATTAATAATCTTACTACAGTGGTATTTCTTTAGTGTCACATCTGGTCATACAAAATAACACTTTACTTTTAAAACAAGGTAATTCTCTTTATCCTATATTATTTGTCTTCAGTACTGTTCAGGTATGCTATAGCATTTTTTTATGTTTACAATCCTAGCAAGGACAGTACTTAATGTCTTTTTAATAGGATTTTTTTCTGTTAAACTAAATAAAATCTTTTCTTGGCTGAACTTCCCATATGTTTGCAGTGAAATATTAATCTTACAGATGGATCACATTTTTTAAATAAAAATTTGCAAAGGACATAAATGAATAAATAAATGAAAAAATATATTCTTAATAAAATCAATGACTTTATTTATACTTCTCATGAGTATATGTAGTTAATCAAGGGTGGCAACAGATTTATTCCATTAAGTACTAATTTTAAAGCAGCTTCCTGTGCCTCATTTCATGTTTAAACAATTTTAAAGGTCATTACCTCCACTGGTTTGACCATAGCCATCCCCACATTGCTTCATGCTTTTATTGGGCATATGTTAAATTTAGCCCACCATAATTTTATTTCCCATTACTTCAAACTTTGTGAAACAATCACAGTTCAACTTAAAGCATTTTTGTCAGAATTACCACTGTGTATATTCTTCTCTATGACAGCGTAACTAGGAATCAATTATATCTCAATCAAATGTATTGGCTGAACTTATCATTTATTATTTTAAACAATAAATATCCTCCAATGTTCATTCTCATCTGCTAAACTAAAGCTAAAAACTAATTACCACTAAACCCTTTTCTTTTTACATTTAGTTCTATATGATTTAAATTCATTTGACCACTACCCCCTCTCTACAATTATATCTATTCAATCAAAATTTTACTGTCTATAAAAT
>JAQFVV010015487.1:0-14739 GCA_028023455.1 Epiperipatus broadwayi
GTATGATTTTAAAATAGTAAAGAGACAATATAACTTACAAACATAGTGTGTATAACGAAGGAGGTTAGTCCGTTAAAGAAATATATATGTGTATGATTTTTTCAAGAAACAGCCGTAACCTTAAAGTGATCGAAAATTATAAACGGAATATTAGAAAATATATATCAGAAGTGCGTACTGTTGGAAATACAGTCAAATAGAAATGAGTTTATTTATATATATCGTTAACAGAGGAATAAAGTATAGTAGTTAAGTTAAATTTTAAAAAAAATAGATAAGTGCGTCATTAATTGAAGTATAGTGAGTAAGAGTTGCATAAGTAGGGAAATATAGGACAGTCATCAAGATGGGGCAGGCAGTCAAACGAATCTAGGGCAGGAAGACAAGATGGTGAACCAGAGTGTGGATGTTTGGGTTGGCTAGCGGTCTAAATGCTAACTGACAAATAACAAAGAAATTAAACAGCTAATCAAAGTAAAGAGTCAATAGACAGAATTGTTTTGTATAAAATCTATCCAGAAGAGTTCAATACAATAATACTAACAAACACAGATCTAGTGTTGAATAAATTGATATCTATGCGTACAAGGTCCCAAGCTAAAATGGACCTTCAAGAAAAGGAAGTAAGAGAAGGGAATGAAGATAAGGAGATAAAAGTAAAGGATAAAATAAACCATAGATATATAATGGATATGCTAATGCAGATGAGGGTTGAGCAACAGCAATTCATGAAGGAATACATGGACAGACAGGAGACAAGGATGGAAGAATGGCAGGTAAAGATAGAAATAGACAACCAGAAAAGAATTGCTGAAGCCATGGAAGAAATTAGAAATGATGTGATCCAGCAATTAGAGGCTAAAGACACAAGAAATGGACAACAGGAAAATTAAGTGGGATAAACAAAAGAGTATGGAGCCATATGTATATGACGAATTAGATAGGGCCGAGAGTATAGATAGAGAGTCAGCAGAGTTTGATCTGAGGGAAGACATAGGGCAGCCCGAGAAGAGAATAAGACAGTTAGATAAAGAAGTGGAGGTGATAAGAGTAGAAGAGAATAGGATGCTGACAAGCATGCAGTGGGATATAAGCCAGATAGTCAAGGCAGTAGAAAGGTTAGATGCAAAATTTTGAAGAGAGGATAAGTAGGTCAGCCAATAACAGCACCAATACTGAAGTAAAGGGCATAGGACCAAGAACCAATGGAGAATGTAGAGATATGGGCTCTGGAAATTGCATGGATTATCCTGTTGGCTTCCACCAATTTCTAAAAATACAAGTTTTTGCTGGAAACCCTGGAGAAAGCCCTATGGAGCACTAGGGAAGCCTCGAGCGGTATTTCAAGTTTAGTAGGATGAATGAGAAGGCCAAGTTAGCGGTCACTTGCAGGGCGAATCTCAAGTTTGGTGGAACTCACTGTTTCAGAAACCCACCACATTTTCAGGGTATCACAAGGCTTTGAGGACCAGTTATTGGAGTGAGGAACTCCAAGAAGATATGCTGCATCGGATAACACAGGAGAAATGGAGACTGGGGGAATCATTTACAACATTCTTTCGCCATCAAGTAGCCAAGTTATGGATGACTGCAAACCCATTATCAGAGATGCAAATACTCCGGGTAACTAGGCATGGGTTCTTAAAAGAGATAGAACAGACACCAATCAGTACAGAGAGGAAGACAGTGGACTGTGTGGCTAAGTTGCTAAGTGCATTCGATACCAGCAGGGCTGACCAGAAGAAGAATGGATGTAAACCTAGACCGCCTCCAAAAGAACCACTTACAATAAAAAAACAGATGGTATCCTAGTGGACGATGGAGAGAAAACTGGAGATATTCTACAGAGTGGAACCCAAGGAGGCAGGAAAATGAACTACAAAAATTGGAGATGGAATGGAAGCATCCATATAACAGAACTGAAGACCAAGAACTTAGGGATCAAAATCCATATCCCAGAGCCAGATGTGATGTCAATAGAGAAAGACAACCACCAGATAAAACCTAGTACAATCACCAATAAAGGAAGGATTCACTGGAACAAGATGGGAAATGGAATTAGATCACGAGTAATGGAGAATGGACTTTAATATTGATCAGGATAAAATGAAGGAAGAATGGGCCAGTAAATGGTCAAACAGTATAAAAGACTACCCACACTAAGACAAAGCATCAGATAGATAGAAGTGTGAGAGCTTAGATAGAGGCTGAAGGTGTGTAGGTATTAGTGTGAGAGCTTAGATAGAGGCTGAAGGTCTGTAGGTATAGATATTTGTGGGTGGATCTTAGCAGTATATGATGAACCTTCTCTGTTATGCTTTCATGCGTGAGTTCTGCAGTGCGCCAGATCTTATTAGATAGAGAAGATAGGGACAGAGATCCCCTTCTCATAATGACTCACTGGATTAAGATTTCCAGTTAGATATTTGACAAATATCGTGAGTCAATGGATTAGAAACCAATGTATGGGGAAAAAACCCCTTTATAAAAATACGAGCTATCAGTAAAATATTCTGAGCTCATGGATGAGCTGGATAAAAAGATGCCAGCCTCCCAACCCACCTCGGGATAGTGACCAGTGTTGTCACTCAGAGGGTTATCGTTTGTAAAATGTGAGGTATGAACAGGTTTAATCAAATCACAGAGATATCCTGTGGATTCGAACCTGTATATACAAGTAGGAGGCAGAAATAAAACTCATGTGTTGTGTATAGCAAGATTAAATCGGTTTAGTGATACTGGTTGGGTTGTCAGAGTAGGGATGTAATTTGCCTGGTCGCCTCTCTAGGAATAATCTCATCACTAAAGTTATATTAGAAGTAAATAGATATGAAATGGTTCTAACAGTAGTTAGGAGCATCTAGCTTTCAATGCATTAAATTAAATTTTTTTAAGAAAAAATTTTAAAGGAGGGGAACGGTGTAATGTGATGATCGCACATACTGCGATCACACATATAGATATTTAACATTTAAATAATATTAAATAGTGTGTTTTAAAATACTAGCAAAAGAATTTAAATTTATGAAGAAAGAATGTTTTAATTAATAAAAGAGAGGGAATTAGAATCGAAAAGATTCTTATCTTTTACCCTCCAAAGTCAAGATTTTGAGAAATAAAAAATAGTTAAAGTTAGAAATATTGAAATTGTACATTGGAAAATTAATAGTGATAAAGAAATATAAATGAAAGACAAACTAAAATATGATGTATAAGAAAAAGTAAAGTTTGAAGAGTTTAAATAAGAGTAAAATAGAAATTTAAAACATGACCGAAAGATAAGGATCTGGGTCATAAAAGTACACATTTGATGATAAAACGAAATGCGTGTATGGAGTGTGTCTGAAGTATGACAAAGACAGCAATAATTAATGCTTGTCAAAATAAAATAAATAAAAAAAAAACATTTTATTAAAAATCTGTTTAATTAAAAGAAAAAAAAGAAATAAATAAATGTACATAGTGCTACGAAATTATGTAAAAACAAATCTATATAAATGGCCGAAGGCGCATTCAGAAAAAGAAAGGTGGGAATAAAAGCGAAAACAAAGGATCGAAAGGACAAAGAACTGGGGAATTTTAATTAAAAAATTTGGGGATTAGAGTTGGAGACTTCTTGTCGAGAGGTTGGTGGAAAGACTGCTCCGATAATAAGCAGCCATAGTTGAGAGAAATGCAAACTTAAGAATCTTTTAAAGTTTACGAAAAAAACAAACAAGAGAGAACCCAGAAACAGAGTGGAAGGACTCCAATGTAATAACGGCTAATTAAATGAACAAGATATGATTCCTAACATCGGTGACTCATCAAGAATGGCTGGCTAAGGGCCGTCGTGATCGCTTGCCGATCCAGACTCACTGTGCTCTAATGGTTCCCATCTAGATGTAACAACTGCCGATGTAGCGCCTGCCGGAGGGTTCATTTTGCCTGGTCCTTGATGTCCTAAATGCGGAGGAGTTCCCACAACCAAAATCTAACCTAAGAGCGACCGTTCCCTGCTAAAGAAGTGGAGAAATTCCACGTGGCGGTCAGCAAGACTTCAAGTTAATTCAGAGACTTAATAACCTAGGTAAATATGTATCTTACATTTTATATTCCCATGTGCACATACCTTTAATTTAGACAATGGCCAAATTCTTCCTTTGAATGATACAGACATTCTTTAACTTTTTTATATATACACGGAAGGACGATTATAAACGTACAATCATTTATAGGATCTTTTTATTTTGTTTTACTCGTAGCATTATAGCATATAATCTGTTTTTTTTTGTGTGTAAATGATTTAAAGTATTTCTTTTATTGTATAATCTATTGTATTAAATATTTATTATTGATTTAAATCTGTTTCGTCTCGTTCTTTGCCACTCCAAAAAAGTAATATAGTCGTAGGGTTTGGGGAAATAATTATTACTCATTTTGAGTACTGAATTAACACGTGAAGCTGGTGGGGCAGTATTTTGATCCCAATAAAATTTATAAATATCCAAGCGCTGTAACTCTGTAAATCTTACAGCAGTTGAGAGACAGTTGACCGGGAAAAATAACCTGGGGCTATACCCGTATAGTTACAGGTTCGGTCAAGTACGGATATAGACTCGTTAATGTCCGTATGTTCTCTCTGCTTGTGGTAGCGGAAGGTGGACGATCTTGAATTTTAAGAATTCCCCATTATATATAAATAAAAGGGAAGTTAAGCTTTCGATCGATCATTGTTTCCGTTACAATATATAATGTGAGAGTACCACATGAGCCTCACCTAAAACAATTTGATTCTTTATGAATTTATCTGTGCCTATATCAAATTAACAGATATAAATAACCTACACCTATCTTAAGCTTTTCATATTATCAGCTATATACATAAACTAATTAAATATTAAAAGAATATTTCTAAAAATGAATTATTCTTTATTTATATGCATACATAAATAAATGTTTCTAACTAATAGTATTTTTTTTAATCAAAATTGACACTGACAAAGCCTTAAGTCAACATTGCATTTTATCAGTTGAAACAAAGAAAATAAATGTTTGGAGTTCATTACAAATTGTATATTTAAACAATAGAGAGCGTGAGCATGATTATGTGATATGCTTTCGGAAATTAATCCAAGTATAAAAACGAACTAATATTGTTATAATGATAATCTTCTATTTAGTTATCGAAGCAATAACTACGTCAGTAAATTTAAATGTGTTCGAATTTAGAACACATTTAAGAAAAAAGGAAGATTCACTAAATTAATTATTTTCTTCAAGTAATTAATTTACTTACTTTTAATATTATACAGAACTAAAAAAATAATCATTTAAATTGACAAAGTTATAAGAGAAATCAACGTCTTCGCAATGAGTTTTCAAAATATATGTTTAAGAAGATGAAAATTTACAAAAGATGTTCTCTGGCTAGATAATTTGTGCCAAGGATTTCTGCTGATGTTTTAAACCTGAACATGTAAATTTATTCCTACTTAATGCCTAAAGTATAATCATCATAATTTCCAATAAAAAAGCTGCCTTAATAATGGACTATTTTAATGAAGAAGATGTTAAATATTTTACTACGCAAATATTTAAAAGAATGAATATTTGGATTGCCTCTTCAAAGGATAATCAAGGAACTTTATCTTTCAACATTCATCGTCATTTTATTTTGTCTAAGGAGGAATATAAAACCATTATTCTTTCTCATTTTGGAATACTTTGTTGTGTACTTTAATAGCTCTTAAACTTTATTTTCTTTGTGGATAATTATATTTACGTGGAGAAATTACTTCATATATTAAATTGATCTTAACAGGATAAGTGGAGAACTGATAAGATGAACATTTTATTTTTATTTATTTAATAAAATCTAGATGTTGATATTTTGATATATGCTCTGATGAAAGCGACGGTTTGACTAAGGTAAAAGTTTTTAAATTATTTCAGTTTGGAAGTAAGTTTTATTATATTCCAAATTCAACCTTATCTGACAATTATCATAATTTCTTTTTAATCAATAACATAATTAATATAAGAACACATTTTATTGTTATTCTAGTGTGAATGGTTGTTATCTGGTACAAACATAGAACACACACTGAATCATTTTAATGACACAATACCTTCCCTGATTTTAACAAACCATTTATTGTTCAAGCAGTGGTTTTGGATTAGGGGTAACATTATCCCAGATCCAGGAGGATGGTCAGCCTGGTGTCCTCTATTTTATTAGCCGCCTCTTGAAAGGTCCAGAATTAAACTATACGGTCACCGAGAAGGAGGCACTAGCAATAGTGTGGGCCTTCCAAAAGTTTCGACAGATGCTTCTTGGATCAGAGGTGATAGTGGTCACGGATCACAAAAGCCTCGAATTCCTGAATCACAGCTACTTGACTAACAGTCGTTTAATCCGGTGGAGCTTGTTATTGCAGGAATTCAATTACACCATCCAATATTGCAAAGGATCCGAGAATGTTGTAGCAGATGTGCTCAATCGAAACCCATGTAAGTCAGAACAAAATAATCTGTCAGTAGATAATGCCTACATTACTAACATCAATCTAATTAATGATAAAAATGTAGAGAACGATTTAGAAAACTTACAAGACCCACAGTCAAAAGATCCTGACTTAAATCCCATAATTAGTGCATTAAAGGGGGAGAAGGTTCTGCATGTGCCAAAAGATCTTATCCGATATAAGTTAGAGAAAAATGTCTTACTTTATAAACTGAATTTGGATATTGAAGAGTGGAGGGTAGTTATACCCAAATCAATAAGAATCCTACTTGTGAAATATATACACTGTCTGTATGGACACTACAGTGCTCATAAGACAGAGCATATGATTAAAAATTGGTTTTACTGGCCAAAAATGTATCAAGACATCTTGAAATCCCTGCATGATTGTTTAGTGTGCCTGTGAGCAAAGCCAGCAAACCCAAGTTATGTTAATTCAATGAAATCTATTATTCCAGTAAGACCAAATGAGATCTTAGCAATTGATTATTATGGACCCTCTGCCTCCATTCAATAAGAAATATATTTATTAGTTGCTTATGATCTCTTTTCAAAATATGTGTCAGCTTACCCAATACCCCAAGCTAATACTAGACATACCATCAAAGTATTAGATACCCTCCAATTCATTGGGATAGGAAAGCCTAGAACCATATTAACAGATCATGGTACTCCTTTCCTATCCAAAGAATGGAAAACATGGGTAGAAAGATCTCAAATTAAACATGTGCTTACCTCCATTAGAAATCCTCAATCCAACCCTTGCGAACGTGTAATGTGGGAGGTTGGTAGGTTGTTTAGGACTTATTTGGGAGATGAGCATAAGGGGTGGGTTAAGCTAACCAAGCGTGTAATTGATTTCATCAATTGGAATGTGAATGAATCAACTGGATTCACACCAATTAGATTACACTTTACAAAAACCATACCAACATTATTTGCAAGATATAAACCTATGGCTACATATGCTGAAATAGATACAAAAGAAGATAGAGTAAAAGCTTATGAACAACTTGTAAAAAAGGCCAATCAAAGAAATAAAAATGTGAAGACAATTTCACACAAGTTCAAAATTGGGGATCAAGTTTTTATAAAAACATCTCATGAGTAAACCCCAAGAGAGCAAATATCAAAAGTTTTACCATCAATATGAAGGACCTTATACTATCATAAAGCAAACAGGTCCCAATGCATTCTGGATAAATATAAAGGGAGACATTAAAGGCACTTACAATGCTAGAGCTTTAAAACCCTATTTTGGTCAAATGAATTAATAATGTTTTACCACATTCTACTTATGTATAGAGTAAAATATTGAAAGAAAAGATAACTTGGAATAGGTAAGGAGAGAAAAAGTTTTCATTTAAAAGGTATATATATGTATAATGATGTATATAAGTCAAAAAAGACATTAATTTTCTTTGATGAGAGTATGTTAAGCAATTAAAATTAATTCTTAGGATACCTGAAAACTAAAACCATTTTAAGAGTTAATCCATGCTAAATGATGGATGTTCTTATGTTTTGGATAGTTCTCAAAAAAGTCCATGAGTCTTAAAGAAAAGCAGGATGGAGACTACACAAACATATGTGTCATCTATAAAAGAGGCACATAACAATAAATCCATTAAAGAAAAATAAAAAGGGAGAAAAAGAAAGAACCCTATATATATGAACCTCCTTGTCCTTCTGTTTAAATTGAATGATGTTTAGTATAGAGAAAAAAAAAGGGTTAGAAAATAGAATAAATAATAAGGGTTGATAAAAGCAAGAAAGAAAAACAAGCTCCACAACTTTATATTTAATGCATACATTGACACACATTAAGTGTCCAAATTTTAATGGTAAATATAAAATTTGAACTTTTTAAGGAAGGGGTAATGTGAGAGTACCACATGAGCCTCACCTAAAACAATTTGATTCTTTATGAATTTATCTGTGCCTATATCAAATTAACAGATATAAATAACCTACACTTATCTTAAGCTTTTCATATATCAGCTATATACATAAACTAATTAAATATTAAAAGAATAATTCTAAAAATGAATTATTCTTAATTTATTTATATGCATTCATAAATAAATGTTTCCAACTAATAGTATTTTTTTATTAACCAAAACTTGACATTGACCAAGTCTTAAGTCAATGTTGCATTTTATCAGTTGAAACAAAGAAAATAAATGTTTGGAGTTCATTACAAATTGCATATTTAAACAATAGAGAGCGTGAGCATGATTATGTGATATGCTTTCGGAAATTAATCCAAGTATAAAAACGAACTAATATTGTTATAATGATAATCTTCTATTTAGTTATTGAAGCAATAACTACGTCAGTAAATTTAAATGTGTTCGAATTTAGAACACATTTAAGAAAAAAGGAAGATTCACTAAATTAATTACTTTCTTCAAGTAATTAATTTACTTACTTTTAATATTATAAAGAACTAAAAAAATAATCATTTAAATTGACAAGATTATAAGAGAAATCAACGTCTTTGAAATGAGTTTTCAAAATATATGTTTAAGAAGATGAAAATTTACAAAGATGTTCTCTGGCTAGACAATTTGTACCAAGGATTTCTGCTGATGTTTTAAACCTGAACATGTAAATTTATTCCTACTTAATGCCTAAAGTATAATCATCTTAATTTCCAATAAAAAAGCTGCCTTAATAATGGACTATTTTAATGAAGATGTTAAATATTTTACTATGCAAATATTTAAAAGGATTAATATTTGGATTGCCTCTTCGAAGGATGATCAAGGAACTTTATCTTTCAACATTCATCGTCATTTAATTTCGTCTAAGGAGGAATATAAAACCATTATTCTTTCTTATCTTGGAATACTTCGTTGTGTACTTTAATAGCTCTTAAACTTAATTTTCTTTGTGGATAATTATATTTACGTGGAGAAATTATTTCGTATATTAAATTGATATTAACAGGATAAATGGAGAACTGATAAGATGAACATTTTATTTTTATTTATTTAATAAAATCTGGATGTTGATATTTTGATATATGCTCTGATGAAAGCGACGGTTTGACTAAGGTAAAAGTTTTTAAATTATTTCAATTTGGAAGTAAGTTTTATTATATTGCAAATTGAATCTTACCTGACAATTATCATAATTTCTTTTTAATCAATAACATAATTAATATAAGAACACATTCTATTGTTATTCTAGTGTGAATGGTTGTTATCTAGTACTAACATAGAACACACACTGAATCATTTTAATGACACAATATGTAGATTTATAATGTATAGTGGTATTATTTATTGTACACATGATTTTAAATTATATATATATATGTAAATAATTACATTATAGTTTCTGAATGTTAAATAGCTTATTATTGTATCATATATAAGCACAGATTATAATTCTAAATTTTAATATTTTTAATTATTTACGTGATAATATTTTTGTTTCTATTACTGATTAAAATGTGTTAAACTTGATTTTAAAATCAAACAGGTCTCGTTTTTTTATTTTATTTAGTCACTTTATAAAACCAATAATTATAAATATACATACTCACGCATAAATTTATCATTACTATGGGATATTTGTGGAAATGCCTGAAGAGAATCAACTGCGATTTCTACTCTGAGCTCGAATTCCGAGAGTAACGAGGTTATTAATAAAGGAGTGGATTATTTTAAATCACATCATCCATGGCATTCTATAAGAAGACTCAAAGTCCGAATATAGTTAGATGCGACTTCCTCGAGTCCTGAAAAGGATCGTCCCGTTATAATATATATATACATACATACACACATACAAAACAAAATTGTTTTCCCGTCATTCACTTCAACAGTCAACTCTCTTTCACATCAAAGGTTATCTTCATGAAATTAAAGGCCTCAGATTCAAAAAATTTTATCATCAAAGGCCATTAATCTCATGAAGACATTCTTTGATGTGAAAGGGAATTGGTTGTTGAAGTGAATGATGGTAAGACTATTTTGTTTTGTTGGTATATATTATATTTTTAGTTGAATTTCACTTGAGAATGTCTATTTGTTAAAAGATAAAACCATGGTTGTGGACGAATTTTAGTAAAATTTTGTCGTTTTGGTTAATATTGTAGTGTTATATGAATTTCTATTTTATTTTTAATTGCTAGTATAGCGTTAAACAGTATTTAATTTTTATTTATATGTATATAAAACATTTACATAAAACAAAGAAAAGATAAAAACTCATGAAAGTTGAACAAATTAATCAATTTTGACGTAGAACAATAAAATATTTATGTATTAATTAAATCATTTTAATCTTTCACATTTGTTTCACTAGTTAATTCTTTGAAAGCAAATAATTATAGTACTTATGACTTCTTAATTGATTATTTGTCGTTAATACAAAGGGGGAGGGAGGTCAAATTTGACCAATAGACTAGCCTAATTACTTTAAAATCACACTATTGCTGTTAAAAAATCCAACCTCTAGACATTAACTATTCAAATGTTATTTACCAAACTTTATTACTTTACAAAGATTTTTGTTACCATAATAATTTTACTTGTTTATTTACTTTTACTTTGCAATAAAAAGTAAAGTTGGCAAGCATTGGTGGTCGAGAGGTCAGCGACAGCTGCTTTACAAGCAGTTGTCCCAGGTTAGCGGGTTCACTTCCTGGTTGATGCTATGACCCATGAAAAAAAAAAAAGTAAAATTGTGTTCTGCTGCCTGAATTGGAATTTTCTTTTAAAATTTTATTAAAACAATTAAATGAATGGAACTTTTACACATTACTTTACATTTATTTAGCATCAGTATATAAAGAATTGATCAATGAAGAATCGAATACAATCTCAAATGCTTATTTTATAAATCATAACTTGATTACTTTTGAATTAAACAATACTATTGTTAATATATGGAGTTACATTGATCGATCAGTTTGTTTTAGTATTTGGTATAAATCATTCAGTAATTTTTAATTATGTGTGTGTGTGTTCTCTGAAAAAGTCAGATTTATTAGATATGACTGGAATGCTATGGAAGTCACTGACATCCATGACTATTACTTACAATTCTCTATTTAACCCAATAAGCGTCACATGACCACCTCTTCTTATGCTTGTGTATAACTGTTGTTAAAACAGGCAAAACTCACTATACGTATTGCCACAAGCCAGAAACTGACGAAGACCACAAGCCAGAAACTAGTCTGGGGATATTGGATGAGTAGGCACTAGGTGGGGATTTTATGCACAAGCCTTCTGGCATCCATTGATTACTCTAGCTTGTTGTGTGTGGCAATACGTATACTGAGTTTTGCCTGTTTTAATTCTCTATTTCATATACTGAATTTCTTAAATGAGCTCTGAAACTTAAAGATACATCATCTGAAACTTTTTACATCATTTTAACAAATTACTTTAGAAAAAAATACTTGGAAATTGATAATTACAAAATTGTCATTAAATGAAGTTTATATGTAAATAGCAAAACAAGCTGCAAACATTTGAAACATTCAGAGGAAAATCATAAAAATATCAAGCAACATTGAATTTAAAAGCAAGACACATTTTACATGTAGCAATGTAAAACCAAAAATAGTAGAAATTAATAAAATGTAATAATTTATTTTTTGTATTACCTATTAAAAATGATTTATTCCTATTTTAATTATAAATAGATGAGCCTACTATTTTTCCAAATCTTAGATCTGTATACACAAACAACTTTAAAAGAAAAATCTTAAATGGACTATATTACTAGCATCAACAATTCACATTTTTGTAAAATTATTAAAGGATTGTTGCAACTGCATTCTGCTGAACATAAACAAACTATTTTTCGCCTTTTCAAATTTAAAGCTCTGATGACAACATTTCTTTAAGAGAATTAAGGATAATTGGAAGTCTTTTTTTTCTTCATATGTCATAGCATCAGCCGAGTTGACAGAAATCAAAGAATTTTTCACTTGAAAGATGTTGGATGTCTTCTACTGTTATAAATACTGCTGGCACCCAACAACCATTTTTCAGATTTTGAAAAGAAACAACTTTCATTACAATTTTTTTTAAAACAGGCAAAATTCACTATATATATTGCTACACACAGCAAGCTAGAGTAATCAATGGATGCCAGAAGGCTTGTGCATAAAATCCCCATCTAGTGTTTACTCATCTGGCATCCATTGATTACTCTAGCTTGCTGTGTGTTGCAATATATGTACTGAGTTTTGCCTGTTTTAACAACAGTTATACACAAGCATAAGAGGAGGTGGTCATGTGATGTTTATTAATTTTTTTTTTAATTTAAAGTTTTTTTTTTTATTATCTAAAATTGTTATGTTTATGCTGTGCAACATTTGCTCTCATAGCATTTGATTATTTATAGTATATAATGTATAATTTTGTTTTCTTATAGAAAACTATGACATGGTTTCCTTATTTATGGTACTACACAACATCTGCAGCTGGCAAGACTTTAGAAGGTGAGTGCTAACAATTTAGCTTTTTAATAATAATAGTAATAATAAAATAAAAGAATTGTTATTGCTAAAATATATTATTTTTTAATAGGTTTTTTTTTTTTTTAGTAGAGTATTAGAAATGATGAATAACGATAATGAATCGACAGAAAATTGTATAGAAAGCTAAAAGAGAAACTCAGTGTCAATAGCTGTATATTATCTCCTCAGCAGTGATGAGACTGCATCGTATTAGTATATATCTGATTAATCAGATTATCTTGTGACTATTGCCTTCCATTAGAAAATTGTACAGAAGGCTAAAAGAGGAACATTAAACTGTGTCCATAGCTGTATATTACCTCCTCAACAGTGATCAGACTGCATTGTATTAGCACGTATCTGAATAATCAGATTATCTTGTGACCTTCCATTAAGAATGGGAAGATATTTACTGATCATTAGATTTGATTACGATTTGTTTACGTAAAGAAAATTATCTTTTAAATGCTTGGAATGTTGATTAACTGATCATGAAAATGAAGAAATTGTAATACAAGTTGTAATGATTTAATAGAATTTAAATCTAATAAATTATTATGCAATCTTGAAAGTAGACATAAGAAAAAGGCTTGTTAAGTGCTTTATTTGAAATATAGCTTAGTATGGTGTAGAAATTTGAATAAACTAAATTTGCTGATGATTTTATCTTATTTGAAAATGAACTTAAACTTGAAAGAAATGACTACATTTCTATCTAGAATTACTTTTATATTTAAAATGTGAATTATAAAATGATCACCCAAAAATGTATTAAAACTGTCAAAAATATATGCAATTGATTTAATAATTTTTTATTTGGAATAATTATCCACGTTCTGATTAATTCATGATTGTAAATAATAATCTAGCTTATTTCAGCAGTCTTAATATTAACAAGAAAAGTAGAAATAAATTTCTAGAATATCAAGCTACAATTTCTCCAGTAAAATACAATGTACGGATCCTTTGACAGAATCAAACACTGAATTCAACTTTGAGACAATGCTATCAAATTTTTAGCAGTATCAATCCCAATAAATCTCTTTTAATCACTGTCTATAATCAAACTATTTATTAAATCATTATGCCTACCTAACTTTAGTTAGATGATAAAACGAGAATGGAAAATTGCTCAGGCTCTCACTATCTAGGAAGCATAGTAAATGTTTATTTACTATGCTGTTTATTTTGGGATCTGATCAAAACCTGTACCTTGCAGTGGCAATTTGAATTTTTTTTTATCTATGTATTATATACAATAAACTATGCACTAGTAATAATGTGTATTAACAATTAAAATAGATAATCCTTATTATGTTTACTTTTTAATCCTTTTAAATCAAATGCATTTTTGGTGCAATAATCATGATTTAATGAATATAGCTGTTCTAATTCCAGTAGAATGAAAGAAAAAAGCAAAGACAAATAAAGTGTTAAAGATTTATGATAAATGCCTAGCCAGAGCCAGCACTTAAAATATCTGTCAGGAACCTCCCCCCCCCCCAAACACCTGACCATGATTTCATGCTTTGGCACTCCTCAGAGAGGTGTCAGGGTAGGTGATGTGATGTGATGTGATGTATTTGGCTTCTCCTTAAACGAAGTCAAGAATATCTCAGCAACTATGCCCAGATAAACCTGTTAGCCACTTTATTTTCCATTCCCCACTCTAAGTCTTCCCATATTCTGCCCCATCCCATTTCCACAACATAATCTTTGTCAACTCTATGGCCTTTAAATCTAAATT
>JAQFVV010015488.1:0-14707 GCA_028023455.1 Epiperipatus broadwayi
TGTATATATATAGAAGAAGATCGTATAATGCAATGGCAGCACAACAACTTACCATCCCTATAACCTGGGTTCAAACTTGGGCTGTGAATTTTTTGAGAATTTTATTGAGAGGCTTGGTATTTTTGTTTCTGTTAATTGGTCCATAACCAATACATATAACCATCCAGTCTATCAGAAAATGGTATTTAGCTATTCTTAGCCAAATCATAAAATAAAGGTAAATAAAATCACTCAATCATTTCCATCCGGATATTGGAAAATCTTGGTCTAATATCTTCATTTTCATTGTGAGGGGCTCTTGCAAAGATCTCCACCCAAAGTAGGAAAATATTGTTAAACTGTTTTATTATCTACCTATATATAAAAATTATTTTGACAATTGAGAAGAAAATATTAATTCGCCTTTGGTTATAAATCATAGAACATATATATAGTAGTTCAACATGGGTGTGACGAGAATCTCGGCCTCAGAGTGGCCTCTGAACGTTCCATCATCAGATTTTCAATTGGATGGATGGTTGAAGTGTTGGAGAGTGGAGTGGATTGAAGCCTGTCCATTAAAGTACGAAGATTGGCTATCTTAATATATATCCCATTTATGTGTAGAGACGATAATCTGGACCAACTGATGATTGCTGGTTTAGCATGAAATACCTTATTGGTGATTATTTATCTTTTCGACATATATATGTTTAGGTGTATCAGTTTAGAGCGGAGAGTGATCGGTCGTGTGGAAGTCTGTGCTCGTATATCCTATATATTATATAATACTTATGTAAATTAAATTAAAGGCTCTTTAAAATGTATTGTTATTTTACAGTTTAGCCATCATTATCAAAACTCGCAAATGAATGTGACTATTCCAATTTTAAAAGGGAAAAAAGGTGACAAAGATAAAACGATAATAATATTACTGCACTAGAAATTACTTTTGCGATGATAATCTGTGAATTCTAAATACATCCCCATATAGAACTGTTAATCTGTTTATTTTGGTATTTTGCAATATCGTCTTTTAACATCTTCTGTGAAAAGTTTTCTTTTTGAATGACTTTAATGTCTCGTCTAATTATAGTTCTCTATCTTCCAATGAAAACAATCAACATTCTTTAAGAATGTCTGCGAGCTAATATTTATAACGTACGGATGTAGTTTTAAACTATAATGGGAAACGTTTTCGCGATTTTCCTTTTGTTTATTATTAATGTAGTTGTAATATAATATTTCATATTTCTGCATTCTTGGAAAACTACGTTTACCCAGGTTTTATATTCAGCACACGACACTCACATCCAAACATATATAAGAATTTAAAAATAATATTTATTTATTTGATCTCAGAATTAGTCACTTGAGATCTGTTAAATAAGGGTGATTGTACCAGTTGTCTATCAGGATTTGGTATTTCTGCTAACAACAGCCGTTCAAAGTAGTTGACATTCGGAGGTGAAGTGCGACTCTGCTATGATGTCTGTCAGAGAAATAAACCATTCTTTAACATTTGTGGTAATTGAAAAAGAAAGCCACCAATAACTTATTCATCGTTATTAACTTTTTTAAGAGCAGTGTAATTTCAAACCTGCTATTTTTTCACGTAATAAAGCAAAGGTTAGGAAATATATATGAAAAAAAAATCTTAATACATCTCGATAGCTGATTAACTATGGATATGTTAACCCTTACACTACCGTTTAATCAACTTAGAATTCAGAAAATAACTTACAGGTTTAATAGATTTTGTCTTTTCATGAGCTCTGCTGTTTTATCTTTGTTTTATTTTATATTAGTTAATCTTTTTTATATGTATTTTTATAATTTATAAACTTCCTCTCTCCACTCATAAACGGTAATATTTTTTTCATTAATAATTTTTAATACTATATGCGTATTTATATATTTTTAAAATTGTTGATCAATTTATTTGTTTTATGTAGTCATATCTTTATCTTTTTTTTATTAATAAACTTTTTTTTTCAGTTTTCAACTTTTTGTTTTTAATTTAGTGTTTCTATAATGTGTTTTTTTATTATTTTTAAACCACTTGTTTTAATCTCTCTCTTTTTTCTGAACATATTCTGTTGTTTTAACTTCTTGTTTCCTCTTCTATCTTTTATACCAATTTTTTTTCTATCTTTTTGCATTTTTCACTTTTTTAATAATTTTTGCTCTAGTTTATTAAGTTGTCATTTATTTCAATTTATTATCACTTTTTCCGTGTTTTTATTTTATTTTAATAAGCGCTACAGCTAATGAATAATGTTTATCTAGTGTAAATTTTCATTGCATCACTCTCACACAAGGTCTGGTGCATTGATTTCTATCCACATTTAATATCTTGTGGAAGAATGTAGTCATGAACATATAACCAAAGTAATGTGAAAAAGATGTTTCCCAAGATGCACATTTCATGTTGAACCAGTATTCATCAGTTGATGCAGAGTTTATATATACTGAACAATAATAAAAATATGTATAAGAGATTATGATCTGGGCCAACTGATGAGTGCTGGTACAGTATGAAATATGCGTCTTGGAGATCATCCATTTTTTTACATGTCTTTAGTCATATGTATATAATTACATCCTTCCACAAGGTATTAAAGGTAGATAGAAAGCAATCTCTACTTTACATGAAAGTGGTATATTGAAAATTATACTACAGAAATATTCTTCATTAATGGATAATTTCTAGTCTAATGAATGACTAATAAGCTCTTTCTTTTTTTTATTATTATTATTATTATTATTATTATTATTATTATTATTATTATTATTATTATTATTATTATTATTATTATTATTATTATTATTATTATTATTATTATTATTATTATTATTATTATTATTATTATTATTATTATTATTATTATTATTATTATTGTTGTTGTTGTTGTTGTTGTTGTTTTCATTATTATTTTTAAAACATACAATCTTTTTTTTTTCTGTAGGTGTTTCAGTTTATATATGTATGATTTTGTCTCTAATTCATTGTGTTTTTATTCTTTTTCCAATTTTTCTTTATTTTTCTATTTTATTTCTACTTCTTTTTGTCAATTTCCATTTCTTATTCATTTTTTTGTTTACCTTTGTTTTTCCTCTATATTAAAGTTTTACTATTCATTTTTATTCATCAATTTTAGTCAATCCACTCACAATTGTATGAAGGTTTCTCTAAGTTTATGCACCTTTAATCCTTTGTATCCAAATAACTGTAGTTAATTTTCTTGTATTATCCATTCACTTCACACAGATTTATGTTCTAGATCTGTAAACATTTTTTGAGATTTTATTTTTATTTCTTTTAGCAACATTAACAGCTCAAGCTTTATTTATTTTCTTTCATTTAATTTTCAGAATCATTTTAATGATAACTTTTTGTTCTCTCAGTCATTTTATGTTTATCAACTTCTTTTTACTGGGTCATCTGCCTTGTGCTGATCTTCTATTAAGTATCCAAATTTCATATCCTTATAAAAGCCATAGCAATTATATTTATTAAAAATTTCTTTTTTCTATAGATATTTAAGTCCTGTGTTTTAAATGAAACAAACCAGTTATTATATTCTAAATTTATACAATCTCTAAGTATGCACATATAAATAACATTTATCATTTCTGCCATTTTTTGGACACGTAGAAGCTGTCTGTGCAGGTGAACAGCTTATATTTATACAAGCCAAAGCTGCTACTTGTTTAATTAACAATCAATTAAAAATGCAAAGTAAAATAAGGAGTGTAAATTACTTGTATTTTTTAAACCAAGTTTTTTAATAATATTATTCTTTAGCAGAATGGATTGATAACATATTATAATTTGGTTTGGAGAAAATTGGGTTTGAATCTAATTCAACGCATCTTTTTAAGTTCTGTTAGAATTTAATGATATCCATTGTTTGTTGTGATACTGCCTTATTTAATGCAATTAAATCAAATTTGAGTTTGAATTCAATGTAGTTTTATAACAATTAAACCCTATATGTTCCCAAAATGCATTTTATTTTAGTGGGAATGAAATTATTTTTAAATCATATAACGATATCAGGTTGTCATCAATAGATTATTATTATTATTATTATACTGATTATGATAATGAAACTGAAATGTCTTTTATTTTTCCTGTGTCAAAGCATCAGCCAGGAAGTGAACCTGCTAACCTGGAACAACTGCTTGTAAGGCAGCTATGCTGACCACTCGGCCACCAACGCTTGACTGAAATATCATTTTTGAAAAGCAAGTAATCAATAATGACATTTCTATAATGATAGAGGTTAATACTGGCTCAGCAGTACCCATTGTGTTAAATTAGTGAGCAAAGTTAAATAAAAATCAGAAGGTTGTTCTCTAATCCTTGAAACTACCATGACATGTAAGTAAAAATAGTATTATAAAATAATATGTCTGCATGTTTTAAAAGGACAGATTTTAATAGATTCATTTAAACAGTTCCTAATTATGAATTTGAGATTCAGAAATTTAACAAAAAGTCAATGCAGACACTATGTACTATTCAATAAAGTATGGAGTGATATATGTTAGGATTAACAAGAAGGGATCGATAACAAAATAGATAGATATGAACAAATAGTTATGACTGACTGTATTAAAAGAATTAAAAGAATGTAATGGAGTCTGATTTAACAAATTTCTAAAAGAAATGATATGTGGACAGTTGAAGCTTTAAGTTGAATTTCAAGAGATTGTAAAAGACCTAAAAAGAAACCAAAGGTGAGATGAGTGGATAAAATAAGAAAATATCTGTTGGTTTGTAGAGAAAAGAGATTAGGATTGATAATGTTTTGCAATAATAATGATGATAAAATTAATCATAGTAACAGGAAAAATATAAGTGAAAGTTCATAGAAACTCCAAACACATAAAATTATCTTTGCTAGTATCTTCTAAAGAATATAGTAACTTAATGTCTGTAATTGGATCAGATTCATAGGCTATTCATTAGTCAGTATCAATCAAGTTCTTATTGTTAAAACAATGTATATTTTTTAAACTTAAATTATTTTTACTGAAAGCTTTTTATCCTAATCCATATGATAAATTGTACCCATTTCATCTGTGATAAGAACTACTTGTTTAATCTGATCAGTCTTCAATTTCTTTTTACATAAGGACTCATTAAACATTGATAATTATATAACACTTTCTGTTACTCTAAAATATTGCTTATGAATAAAACAATTCTAACTACAATATGGTGAAAGATATCCTCATATATTTTTGCTCTCTTGTTTTTATTTAGAAAATATCATTAAAAAATAAAAAGGTAACTACTCTGCCCCGACTGCATATATCAAATATTTTTGGGAGGAGATTTTTTTTAATATATTAATGACAGAAAACAGACTCATGTAGAAAGATACTGGTAGATAGAGTTATTCTGATTGTTATCATAAACATTTGTCATCACTAAAGTAGCTTATCTATGCTTCAATATCACAATAATTTTTTTTTTCTAATCATTGATGATTGGATTCCAAAAGAGGGCTCTGAATGTAACATTACTGTATTGATAAATTGTAAAAAAATTCAAATGAACCAATTAAAAGACACAAAACAAAACAAAAGACATGTATCAAATATTGACATGATTATAACATCTTAATGGTTAAAAAAAGTAAATAATGACAGTTGGAGATAAGCTGCATTGGATCCTTCAAAAATCAAAGAATGGTAAGACCTAATCCAGGACAGCACTGAACAGGGATTCATTAAGCACTATCATATGGTAATTATTGATCACTCAAAATTATACAAAATGCTGAATTGAGGTAAGAGAAAGACAGAGATGATTGGCAGTTTATTGATATGAAAGATTGTAATTGAACATTACCAGTAATTTGATTGGCTGTGAAATTTAATTTTAATTTTTTTTTATCACAGCTATCCAATCTAATGTAGCTTTACAGCTAATAGATGCCAAATGATACTACTTAATTAATCCTATTCACTGATGTCCTATCCAGTATCTCCAGACTAGTATCTAAATTATGACTTTTGAATAGCTTTGGATATTGAACAATGGACTTGAATCTTTAATATCTAATGCATCGTTCTCTGCCAGACATAATTGACCTGTTTTGCTATCAAGTTATCAGTCAAATTTGAAAACCATGTAAATGTTTTCAATCTAAATCCACTTTCATGTAGAGTCCTATAGCTCTAGATCTGAAACAAATTTGGTATGTATATTTTATTGTGTTCTTAGTTTTTAAAAAATTATAAACACCTTCATCTTGTTGTCAGAATTGCCATAAAACCAACAAAATATCACATGTCAATCACATGACAGCAGTATATTTTATTTTCTTTCACCATAGCTATTGCACCTATTAGATGAAACAGCATTGAATATGAATTTATTTAGCACTATTATTTGGCATTTATTAATTATTAAAGTTCTCATTCATATATAGCTGTGGTGAAGGAAATAGAATATGCTGCTAAAACAGAAATTTGTAAGATGAAGTCACATGAAAAAGATGTGATAGTTTATTGGTCGATTTAACTTCATAGTAAGTTGAATTGAAATATATATATTTAAAAGTAATCCATTGCAACTTACTTTTTAGAATTAAAGTTGCCATCCAGAGCAACGATTTAAGCAGAAAAAATATAATGTAAAATGAAATCTATTAATACAAATGTAATATACAATTAATTACTACTTATACATTTAAAAAGCTTGAACAATATTTTCCTAAGAAAAAAACTACAACCCAAACTTTGCATAATGTAAAATTTGATGCATAGAAAAACTTCACTAATATCAAAATTATTTAGGTTTCTCTTGCTCAAATAAGTAAGTAATTGAAATAAAATTGGTAAGTTAATATACAAACTAACAAAAGTAATGTAGGACACTGTATTCAAAGTATAAAGGTCATGAAAATATTATAAATGCACAGACTACTTCAGCCAAGAATATTCTTTTTATGTTCATTATAACATCTGCATGTATTATAAGATTTTGAATTTATAATGAAAAGTGTAGATTGTAGCATTTGTTTATTAAAAAATCATTCACTTAGCATTTGTTTATTATAGTATCAATGTAATATTCTTCATTTCAGCATCTGTTCATTACAGTATTTTTACAGCTTATGATTACTATACTATTCTTCATTCATAACATCACCAAATATGGTGTTTATTCACTATAATATCAATAATTGCAGCATTTGTTTGTTATAGTAATATCATATTAGTAATTATTTATTATTATAATCTGTCATTGTGTTACATATTCATTATAGCATTATTCATTGTAGAATTTGTTCATTACAGTATCACACATTGTAGTGTTTGTTCATTATATCATCATTCAGTGTAGTATCATTCATTATATTAATATCCATTGTACTATTTTTTCATTATAATATTATTTACTGTAGCATTTGTTCAATATAATATCATTCATTGCAGCATTTATTCATTTTATTATTTATTATAATATGTGTTCACTATAATATTGTTCATTATAACATCTGTTCATTATCATATCATTATTGTAGCATTTTCTTATTATAAAAATATTCATTGTAACATGTTCTGGTTAATTATAGCATCATTCGCCATAGCCTGTGTTCATTATAGCACCACACATTGTAATTATGGCATAATTATTGCAGTATTTGTTTATTACAATAATGTTTATTTTAGTAAGTATTATTTACAATGTAGTTGTTTTTTTTTGCAAATAATGCTTTAGAGTTGCAGGAAATGTTGCAGGAGTTATCAGATGAAAGTAGGAAAGTAGGACTAAAGATAAATGTTAAAAAGACTAAAGTAATGTTCAATGGATTTTCTCAAAATATAAAAATAAAGATTTATTATGATGCGTTAGAAGAAGTTAACAGTTATGAATACTTTGGTCAGATTATTAATACAGATGGAAATATAATGGATGAAATTAATCATAGAATTAAACTTGGTTGGAGTGCTTATGGTAGAAATAATTTGATACTAAAAGGAAATAAGCCTATATGTTTGAAAAGAAAGGTTTTTAATAAATGTGGTTTACCAGTTTTTACTTATGGATCTGAGACTTGGATACTTACTAGAAGAGCAATACAGATGACTCAAAGAAGTATGGAGAGATACGTGTTAGGAGTAACAAGAAGAGATCGAAAACACATTATAGAGGTAAAAGTATAAACAGGTGTTATTTATCTCATTAAAAAAATTAAAAGACTGGACTTGAGATGGACATATTGCAGGAAGAGATAATAATAGGTGGACAATCGAAATCTTGAACTGGATTCCAAGAGATTGTAAAAGATCCAGAAAGAGACTACATATGAGATGGATGAATAAAATAAGAAAGTATGCAGTTGTGATATAGAGAAAAGAAGCTAAAGATTGAAGAATATGGATAGAACTTGGACAGATCTTCACCCTGCAGTGGATTGATAATGATTGTTGATGATGATGATTCATTGTAGAAATGATTCACTGTATTAACCTTTATTACAGCATTATAGTATTTTTCATTGTAACATTTATTCATGATAATATCATTCAATATATCTTGGCTTCTGTATGAAGTAGTACAATTTAATTTTTCTCTTTATTGCATTGCCCAATTGAACCAATATTATTATTAACATATTTCTTTATTTTTTACAGTTATTATGTCAATTATATTATAATGGTTTTGATTCCACCAACAGTCTTCTTCAGATCTATAACAAACATAAATACAAATACATGAATATATATTATATAAAGGAATATATAAAAGTACATGAATATATATTATATAAAGGATTATATAAAAGTATATATATATATAAGATATATTTGTATATATAGAGATTAAAAAGAGGAATTTATAATATGATATATATGTAAAAATTATGTGTTTCTGTATAAATGTTTATCTATTTTTATTTACGTTTGTTATAGATTTGAAGAAGATTGCTGGGACAATTAAAACTGTTATAATAAAATACATATAATAATACTATAAAGCATTGTAAAAAGTAATAAAGAAAAATGTTAATAATAATATTGACATCATTCAATATGGTGTGTATACATTATAGTATGCATTTGTTCATTATATCATCTGTGATAGTATTTCTTCATTATAGTGTCCTCCATTGTAGTATTTGTTCATTATATGTCATTACTAATAGTATTTATTTATTATAATACTGTTCATTATAGCATGTGTTCATTGTAGTCGTATTTAGTGTAGCATGTGTTCATTATAGTATCATTCACTATTACATTTGTTTCTTTTATAGTCTATGATTTTTGCATAGCATAAATCCGTCTTCGGTTTTATAACATTTAATAAAAATATATATATTCATCAAAATTTATAATATATAGTTAATCATGTGAATAACAATAGAAAAACACATCATTACTGTATTCTTTTCTATATTAATATCCACTTCTGTTTCTTTAGAAGAAAATTTCAGTCTCTCATGTTTAAGTGATACATTATTTTTTGGTCTGAGAAACATATATCGACGGACATTTATTTACATATAGTTAAAAAACATTATTTTTTTTTTCCATGTGTCAAAGCATCGGCCGGGAAGTGAATCCACTAACCGGGACAACTGATTACAAAGCGGCTATGCTGACCACTCGACCACCGTCGCTTGACAACATTAAATATTTTCCATCCTAGAAGATTATGTATCCCTTGAAAGTCAGTAATGTATCAAATTTTATGTCTGCTATTCGCACATTCTTAATTCATCGAACTAATAGAAGAATGGGTAAGTGGAGAAAATGTAAGAATGCTGTTGAAAAGAAAGTCATTTCCTTTTCTTCGCTACTTATAAGGTTAGCATTAGTTATATATATATATATATATATATATAACTATATGCTAAGTATATGGTATATATATATATATATATATTAGATTCCAACCAGTCACCACCTAAACATTCACAGTAACTATAGTAATCAATATTTCTCACTGCTGTCAAGGCAACCTTCTCACCTTTTTAATAGCAAGAATGGATATATATATATATATATATATATATATATATATATATATTGATAAAACTAAATTCTTTTTAAATTAATATCACCAACAATATTACATGGCTTCCCCATATGTTTATTCATATACTTTCATGAACAGTTTATCTTCACTCTACTCTAGAGACCTTTATCATAAGCTAGAGTAATAATCGCATGCCAAATAATACAGTATATAAATTTCTATCTTCAGGCAAGTTTCTGATTTTTGACTTTATCAGTAAAGACTAGGATTTAAACTGGAACTAATGCTCTTTTGTTCATTTATACTATTAAAACTAATATCACATGATCATTATTTCTTATATTTACACAAGCTGTTGCTGTAAAAACAGCAGCATACTCTCCATATAGTAGTGCCATCCAGTGCAAGCTTTAGTAATCAATAGATGCTAGAAGATTTGTGTATCTAAATCCCTGTCTAGTGCCTACTCATCCAATGTCCCCATATTAGTTTCTAGTTTGTGGCTTTCATCAATGAAGAGTCTTGGATCTGAAAACATTGCACATAGATCTTCGAATCTAATGCAACTCTTCAGAAGCCATATTTTAACTTTTAGTTAACTATAAAGCTGTAAGTTCAAAATGGAAACAGTGTTCCACTCCAAGATCATTTGCCTGTATCTTAAGTGAATTCAGTATCCATACATTTTGGTGTCTGAAGTTTTTTTAATAATCATAATCACCATTGCTGTTGTTTTAAGAAAGGGTGATCATGTGAAACTTTAGTTGTCTAATACCAATCCTGTTCCAAGGAGAATGGTGTCTATGGTTGTTAAAAAACCAAAGACACCAAAATATATAGAAGCTGAAGGGATCTGTATGATTATACAAATAAATGAGCTTTGGTTGAAAAGATTACTGTTTTTAGTTTGCACTCATGGTTTTATAATTAACTATAAAGATAACAGGTAGCTGCTGGGAGGGAGCATTAGATGTGAAGATGTAGTAGATACAGTGTTCTACAATATAAGGCTGATGAATAGGCACTGGATAGGAATTTTTGATGCACAAACCATGTAATATTCATTGATTTACTACGGCTTGTATTGGGTGGCTGTAAGTATGGAAAAAGTTGCTATTGTTTTAAAGCTAATATGAAATTTAATAAAAACTCAAGGTTTGGAACTGATACTCTATAACTTGCAATGTCATAAATAGAGTTATCTTTTTAAAAAATATCAGAATGTTTCTTAAAAAAAGGTAAAAGATGACCTAAAAAACTGCATTAGTTTTAGTTCAGAATTCTAATCTTCACTAAGAATTAAAAAAGCAGAAACTGCCTTGGAGGTGATGATGCTATTGTAGTATATTGTGTGCCCTCCATCAGTTATATAAACTCATATTAGAGCTTTAATAATAAGATGAAAAGAACTGTTCTTAATAGAGATCTTGTGGAAATATTTAATACCTTAAAAAAGTGACATTTTAAATTTATTTAATTAGAATGGCTTTATTTGTTCATAAAATTTCACCTTGATTTCCATCATGTAATAACAAGATGTCTCTGTGATGTATCTTTAATTGCATAGATAAGTTTCATTAATCATATTAAAATAATGTATAATTATTTCATATTTATGAAAGAAAAAGAGATTTCAATTTACCTGAAAATGACAAAAATTTTACAATATGGAAATGACAAAAAAAATCCAATAAAATATGTTAGCATAAAATCATTATTGTATTCTGTAAAGGCACCTGAAAACTATGTTGAATTGTTGTAGACTTACAAATAGGCGAGTTCCTTTTACTCATCTTTAAAAAAAATAATTATTTTATATTCAATTTAAAATTGTAATCTCAAACCATCTTTATAAAAGCATTTTTGTAAACTTAAATTGAATACTCACTTTAAGTATATGAATAAAAGTAGTATCTTTCATTAACACTCTCTATTCCAGTTTATTTGTTAAGTTTTGAATTAATGCTGAATACAATTTTCTTTAAATTATCTTCACAACTTAAATGATGCACAATCTGCTTTTAAATCTTGCAAATTAGTAAACAGTAACAACTCATAAAAGTCAAAGCATGTTGCTTTTTTGACTTTTAACAACTTTATACTTATGTCAGAGCACACATATATTTCAGAATGCATGTTTGAATCCAATGCTAGTATTGTCACTGGTCAGGCTAGAAACACCTGAAGAAGAGAGAATAATACCTCTCAAACAGTTGTGCATATACTAAGCTGTTTGATATGCTATTACTAACAATTGAATGTATTTGGAATATTTAAATAAAGTATAAGACAATCAGTACTCATATTAGATGATGGAAATAGTCCAATATAAAATTACAACTCACTTACTGGTATTTATCTGTATGGTTATATATGGTAAAATCCCATATATCATATGATAGGAGTAATTTATGCTGAAATGTACATAGGTGCAATGTGTTTCACTGAGTGAAGTGATAATTGGTGGTTGGTTTTTGTACAAGATTCCTACAGCTTTATATTTGCTTCAGTGCATGTTTTATAGTTGACCACAAAATTTTTAAACTGCAGCATATCTGGATCATAATTTAGTAGAAAATTTGATTTGTATTATGATGTAACAAAATGCTAATATCTAATTTGGTTTTAAATTGGATAAAACTGCTATTTAAACATTTTGAAATGATTTAAACTGTTATAGCAGTGAAAGTATGAGTTAAAAGAACATTTTGAAGTGATTTCAAGAATTTGTGATGACAGAAATACCAAATACATTTTACATCATAAATTGTGATTTTCATGTTAATGTCATAAAATGTTGATAGCTAATATATGGGTTATATAGAAAAAAAGCATGCACATTTTTATTGGGACATATTATGCATACATATAAGAGAAAATTTAGTGAGAATACTTTATTTTTATTGGTAGTATTTTTATCTATGATGGAATAATTAAGCAAAGAACTAATTAAAAACAGGCATGGTAATTTGAAGTTACATCATGAATATACTAGTAATAATAAATAAAATAAAAATTCATATAACATTACGATACTAGCCAAAAAAAACTGAACTTTACTAAAATTCTTCCACAACCACAGTTTTATCTATTAAAATCGACTTTTCAAGTGAAAGTAAAAAATGCCATATATATATACTAAACAAAATAACCTTCCCATCATTCCCTTCAAATCTCAACTTTCTTTAACATCAAAATTATATCTTTATGACATTGATGACCTCAGATGCAAAATATTTTACCATCAAAGTTTCTCTTATTTTTCTTTTTAATTCACTTTTTTCCATAAAAGATAATCTCTGCATTGTCAAATAATATTTTATGACCTCTATTCAGTTCATGAATATACAAAACTGAGTTATGATATTTATTTTAAACTTTACTCTTAGGAACTAAACTCTTTCATTAAGATTTAATTTATACTGACAACTGCAAGTAATATTATATATTACCCCAGGAATAGATTTACAATCAATAGACTGTTTTGAACTATTTAGTAACAAATTTAAATTCAGGCTTTTTTCCAGGCCACTTTCATACCCCCTGCCTCAATAAAAAACTATTCCTATAAATCAATTAATTTATAAAGATAGTTTTTTATTGAATGTTTAATTTATAAGAATAGTTTTTTATTGGGGGATATGGAAGTGGCCTGGAAGAAAAACCTCAATTTAAATTCATTACTAAAATGTTCAAGATTGCAAATCTATTCCTGGAGTATAAATAGTCAAAATAAGTAATATATCACATGACCCTATATCTTAAGCTTGTAACTTATAAACAATGAGGATTGCCAATTTTTCTACAAGCTTTATGATAAATGCTTAGCCTTATAAACAATGAGGATTGCCAATTCCTCTACAAGCTTTATGATAAATGCTTAGCCAGAGCCGGCACTTAAAATATCTCTGTCAGAAACCCCTCCCCCAAACCCCTGACCATGGTTTCATGCTTTGGCACTTCTCAGAGAGGTGCAGGGTAGGTTCAGACACTAGATCTAAAAATACCAACCCAAAGCCAAGCACTTGTCTAAAAGTTATCTATTGAGAAGAAAATCTTCAAACCCAGCTATCCAACTCAAATAGCTATATGGGGCTGATAGATCTTCAGCCATACCATATATTAGTTGTCTTAGCAATATAAAATTGCATAAGACTTATGGTAGATACTATAAATAGTCAAAATAAAAGTCATATATCACATGACTCTATGTCTTAAGCTTATAAGTTATAAACAATGAGGATTGCCAATTCCTCCATAAGCTTTATGTAAAAATAAAAAAATACTTAATTGTAATTATTAATTAGAGAAAATATAACTTACTATTAAAAATTTATCGGCTGAACGTTTTCGAGGAACCATGCCTCATACTCATAGCCTTCATGAAAAGTGTAATAAATATATGCAAATGTATAAGCTTTATGATAAATGCTTAGCCAAAGCCAGCACTTAAAATATCTCTGCCAGGAACCCCTCCCCCAAACCCCTGATCATGGTTTCATGCTTTGGCACTCCTCAGAGTGGTGTCAGGGTAGGTTCAGACACTAGATAAATGTTTGGCTTTGGGTTGGTATTTTAGATCTAGTGTCTGAACCTACCCTGACACCTCTCTGAGGAGTGCCAAAGCATGAAACCATGGTCAGGGGTTTGGGGGAGGGGTTCCTGACAAATATATTTTAAGTGCTGGCTCTGCCTAAGCATTTATCATAAAGCTTGTAA
>JAQFVV010015489.1:0-14676 GCA_028023455.1 Epiperipatus broadwayi
TATATGTGCACACGCACACATACAGCTTGTTCTCTTGGTTGGTGGAAATCCAATGAACTCATCTACAGAGAACATTGGATTTCCACAAACTAAGAGAACAATCTGGATTTAAAAGTGATTTTACTACAGTAGATCATATGCAGGTACTGAGAGAAGTTACAGAAAGAACAAATGAATATGAATTGCCATTATGTTTTGGATTTATAGATTATGAAAAAGCATTTGATTCTATAAACATTTCTTCAGTGATTAAAGCATTGGATCATCAAGGTATAGATCCAGGATATTGTCATATTTTAAAGAATATTTATAAAAATGCAACAGCAACAGTCAGATTACATAATGATACTGGGAAAGTCAACATTGAGAAAGGTGTAAGGCAAGGTGACTCCATATCTCCAAAACTTTTTACAGCAGTGCTGCAAGAAGTATATTTGGATTAAAATGGAAAACTAAAGGAGTGAAAGTAAATGGAAATTATTTAAGTCATTTAGATTTTGCAGATGATGTAGTTGTTTTTGCAAATAATGCTTCAGAACTGCAGGAAATGTTGCAGGAGTTATCAGATAAAAGTAGGACTAAAGATAAATGTTAAAAAGACTAAAGTAATGTTTAATCAATTTGCTCAAAATGTGAAAGTAAAGATTGGTTAGGATGAATTAGAAGAAGTTAACAGTTACAAATACCTTGGTAAGATTATTAATACAGATGGAAACATAATGGAGAAAATTAATCATAGAATTAAACTTGGTTGGAGTGCTTTTGTTAGAAATAACTTGATACTTAAAGGAAATATGCCTATGTACTTGAAAAGGAAGGTTTTTAACAAATGTGTTTTACCAGTTCTTACTTATGTATCTGAGACTTGGACACTTAATAGAAGAGCAATACAGACTTCAGACCACTCAGAAAAGTATGAAAGATGCATGTTGGGAGTAACAAGAAGAAATCGAAAATGCAATGTATGGATATGAGAACAAACAGGTGTTACTGACCTCATTGAAAAAATTAAAAGATTGAAGTTGAATTGGGCTAGACATATTGCTAGAAGAGATAATAGTAGATGGACAATTGAAATCTTAAACTGGATATATATATATATTCTATAATGGTCAATTTATTATATCTTCTTGATTCAACCACCGCTTGACAGTAATATTAAGAAATACCTCAGAGGTATATCTTATTTTACGTACTCCATTTTTATATTAATATGATTAGGAATTTTTTTTTAAAACGATGATAAAATTGACCAACACAGATCCTGAGTTACTCCTAATAAAATGGACATAGAATTAATATACAGAAAAGACAATTTTATATAAGTAATTCATAACTGCACATTAATTAAACAATCAAAAATTTAAAAAAAATGTTTGTTTACAAATTGCTTATTTTGATGTTTATTTATAATAAACAATTTGTAAACAAACATTTTTTTTAACTTTTTGATTAACTGGGATAATGTGTAACTGAACAGGAAGTAATTGAAACTTCCAATGAATTATATAACAAATTCATTAAAAACAGTTAATATCACCTGTCTCATAGTATTAATATAATTATTAGTACATTATTATTTATTTTCTATACCGATATATTTTCTTTAGCAATTATTTGTCAAACATAACCATTAAAACTATCTTTAATATCTATGACTTAACCTAATAAAACTTAAATAACTAGTAATAATTTTTTTATAATAGTTCCTCTCTAAATTAATATTTAGATTGTTTATCATACACCTGTGGAAACAAATAAAAATGATTTATAATATCGATCCTACCTATCTTTTGTGAAATGTCCAAGGTTTATTCTGATTCACTTAAAATGTGGATCTTTTTATACCACAAATATAATTATATGATGGAGTACACTTGTCATAAATAGTTCCTGAACTTCTAATGCATTATTGATCTTCTACTATATTATTGATTGTATCCTAAAGTGCTGTTGATCCTCAAAAATATAATTCATTTGTTCAGCTATCTTTAGCTTTGTAGCTGATGCATATATATATAATACATCTAGAACAATTTTGTCTTCCACGTGAATACTAACTAAACTTATTTATTTTTTATAATGATATAATTTCAAGAGTTGGCCTTCTATGGGTCTAAGTCTTTTATATATATATATATAATACAAATAAATTGTCTGTTAATTAAAAGCTATTGTAATATATATATATTGTAAATGAAAATAAATTTATACTAATCTTAAAATATATAAGCAATGTTTTAGATATAAAAATATTCCTTTATTGGGTGAGCCAAATGTAAAGAAAACTATTCTAAAAAATAAATAAAATTTATAAATGATATTATAAGATGATAATACTGATCATCATGCTAGGCAACTAATATAATAAATGGAACTGACCTCAGATTAGGTAATTCCACATGTACTGAAAATATTATAACTGAACAGTGTTAGTTGATCTGCAAACTAAATGTATTACATATTTGGGCAATCACCTGAAATAAATATAATTATGAACTGTTTTTCTCTACTTATATATTACATATTTGGACAATATAAATATATTGAGTAAATATCATACTCAGGCAATTTAAAATTTATGAGTAAATAAATAAATTGATCACAAATGACTTTATAATAGTTCATATCTGCATGTACAATGGAGTCATAAATTTATAAAGAGCACCAATGAGTCCATATGCATGCTTTTGATTAGCAAAGAAAATAAAATTTATTAACCATTTTACTGGATAGTAAAATATCAACTGGAATATACTATAGAGTAAGATAAAATATTTATATAATGGTTCATGTAATAATAAATCTAAATAGTGGTTGTTAATAATAATAATAATAATAATAATAATAATAATAATAATAATAATAATAATAATAATAATAATAATAATAATAATAATAATAATAATAATAATAATAATAATAATAATAATAATAATAATAATAATAATAATAATAATAATAATAATAATAATAATAATAATAATAATAATAATAATAATAATAATAATAATAATAATAATAATAATAATAATAATAATAATAATAATAATAATAATAATAATAATAATAATAATAATAATAATAATAATTGAATAAACTAAACATCAATTTATGTGTGGTGGTTAGAACAAATAATTTATAACAGCAATTAACATCCTATAATGTGCATTTAAAATTTATTTATAGTTCACCGTCACTATAATATAATTAAATATGGCATATGTTTTATAATTAAAATTATCAATACATATAGGTGAAAAATGATTAACTATAAATTCCTTTTATATAAGAAATAAATAAAATATTCAGATGAATTTTAATATTATTATAAAGAATATAATAAGCAAGATATATTTTTATAAAGTTATATAGAATTTTAAGTTATATTATGCAAATAATATCATGTTGTTATCAACCTTTTACTTTACTTTATTATTATTAATTAAGATATCTAAATTATCAGATAACAAACAAGTCTGTATTGTAGTTAATGCTATTAATTTTAGAAATAAGATTTTATAAACATTTATAAATATTACCATTATAATTTTAATTGTTTATAAGTAAAAAAATTTCTAAGCATCTGTCAATATTATTTATTTCACATGAAACTTCACTTTAACTTTCTTATCTTGCAGTTTGTTCTCTGGCATCTTCATGCTAGCACACATATATGTAATGGTTCCATAGACATTTTAATTCTTAAATGTCAATTTATTTTTCTTTGTCAAATTTACAATATAAATAGATGTTGCAATCTTGAATTTAATGGCAGTCAGCATACTGTTTTGTTGTTAATCATTCCATTTAATCAAATAGAAGTAACCCTTTGATTCCTCTTGGAGGCCTTAAAGGAACCGAGCAGGGCAAATTCCTAATGTCCACTCCATACGTTCTTGTCGTTGCAGTTGTTATTACTATGTGATTATTCATATAGTATACGAACATGGATGGGTTGCTCACCAACACGCATTAGCCAGCGTGGTGAGTTTATTGGCTTTTTACCTCTGAGTTTAAGATCAAGAAACACCATGGTCTTTCTTCTCAGTGACTGATAAGGCAGAATGGATGTTTGTGTAAAGGATAAATATTTTCCCAATACATATATACAATTATGACAGACAAAAATAAAGCATGGCCCTTATTCCCAGGAGACTGTAAAGTCACCAACCAAGGCAGTGGTTGGTGGCTGAAGGCGGAGGGTGCTAAGAATCCCCTGATTGCAGACCCAGGCTGCCATTTGATGATGACTTTTTATTTAGGTACTTACAACTGCAAATCACTTTCAAGTGAAGGAAGATTGCAAGAATTAGAAGAAGAACTCTCTTATATTAAATGGGACATTATTGGACTTTGTGAAAGTTAGAAGAAAAGGTGAAGAGACAATTGATTTAAAAAGTGGACATATACTCTATTATAAAGGCACAAATATTGGAAATACAAGTGGAGTAGGATTCATTATAAATAAAAAGTGGAAGAACAATATTATGGAGATTGATGGTGTATCAGACAGAGTGGCAAGATTAGTTATACAACTTAATAGCAGATACCAAATGCAGATAATTCAGGTTTATGCCCCAACAAGTTCTCATAGTGATGAAGTAGTAGAAGATTTTTATATGGATGTACAAAAGGCTTTTGATCAGAGTAAACACCATTTTGAAATTGTTATGGGAGACTTTAATGCTAGAATTGGTAAAAAAATGAAAGATGAAAGTGCTGTGGGTAATTTTGGTTATGGTAATAGAAATGAGAGAGGACATAGACTTGTGGAGTTTGCAGAAAAAGAAAAACTTTATATTATGAATTCTTTTTTTGAGAAAAATGTTAAAAGGAAATGGACATGGAAGCATCCAAATGAAGGTACAGCAGAATTGGATTATATTTTGACTAACAGGAAATACATATTTCAAGATTGTAATGTTCTTAATAAATTTAACACAGGAAGTGATCATCGATTAGTAAGGTGTAAGATATGTGTTAATGTAAAACTAGAGAGACAAAAATTATTAAGAAAAACAATATTTACCGTTGATATTCCTAATCTTCAGAAACATTCTAATGAATTTAAATTAGAACTTACAAATCGGTTTCAAGTATTAATAGATTTTGAACATGATTCAGATTTGAATGAAATTAATATGAAAATAACTGATACACTTTTGAAAACTACAACAAAGATAGCTGGTAGAAAGAAGCAGCAATTGACCAATAAAATTTCTACTGAGACTAGAGGATTTATGAAGAAAAGAAGGAATATGAAGATATACAAAACTGATGCATTAAAAAGAATTGAATATCTCGAATTTTGTAAAATGGTGCGGAAAAGAGTTGAAAATGATATAAGAAAGTATAACTGTGAACTAGCAAGGAAAGCTGTAGAAGAAAATAAAAGTCTTAAGAATGTAAAACAACATTTTGGTATTGGTAGGAAATTTATATCTGCAATAAGAAAAAAAGATGGAATTATTACTAAAAGGAGAGATGACATCATGAAATTGGTAGAAGATTTTTATCAAGAATTATATAGTAATAAAGAACAAGTACCTCCTATATCTATTACATCTTTCAAATTGCCCAGAATTTTAAATGAAGAAGTGAGACATGCAATTAAATGTATGAAGAAAGGAAAGTCTCCAGATAATGATGGAATTATAATTGATATATTAAAAGAAGCAGGTGAAGAAATAGAAAAATTTTTAGCAAAGTTATATACCAAATGTCTAAATGATAAAGATGTACCGGATGATTGGAAGAATGCAGTAATAATATTAATATTTAAAAAAGGTGATAAAGAAGATATTAGAAATTACAGACCTATCAGTCAAAATTTTTACCAAGATAATTACTATTCGTCTACAGAGAACATTGGATTTCCACCAACCAAGAGAACAAGCCGGATTTAAAAGTGGTTTTAGTACAGTAGATCATATCCAGATATTGAGAGAAGTTATAGAAAGGACTAATGAATATGAGTTGCCATTATGCTTAGGATTTGTAGATTATGAAAAGGCATTTGATTCTATAAACATTTCTTCAGTGATTAAAGCATTAGATCATCAAGGTATAGATCCAGGATATTGTCATATTTTAAAGAATATTTATAAAAATGCAACAGCAACAATTAGATTACATAATGACACTGGGAAAGTCAACATTGAGAAAGGTGTAAGACAAGGTGACTCCGTATCTCCAAAACTTTTTACAGCAGTGCTGCATGAAGTATTTTGTGGATTAAAATGGGAAACTAAAGGAGTGAAAGTAAAGGGTGATTATTTAAGTCATTTATATTTCCCAGATGATGTAGTTGTTTTTGCAAATAATGCTTCAGATCTGCAGGAAATGTTGCAGGAATTATCAGATGAAAGTAGGACTAAAGATAAATGTTAAAAAGACTAAAGTAATGTTTAATCGATTTGCTCAAAATATGAAAATAAAGATTGATTATGATGAATTAGAAGAAGTTAACAGTTACAAATACCTTGGTCAGATTATTAATACAGATGGAAACATAATGGAGGAAATTAATCATAGAATTAAACTTGGTTGGAGTGCTTTTGGTAGAAATAACTTGATACTAAAAGGAAATATGCCTATGTGTTTGAAAAGGAAGGTTTTAACAAATGAGTTTTACCAGTTCTTACTTATGGATCTGAGACTTGGACACTTAATAGAAGAGCAATTCAGAAACTTCAGACCACTCAAAGAAGTATGGAGAGATGTATGTTGGGAGTAACAAGAAGAGATCGTAAATGCAATGTATGGGTAAGAGAACAAACAGGTGTTACTGACCTCATTGAAAAAATTAAAAGATTGAAGTGGAGTTGGGCTGGACATATTGTTAGAAGAGATGATAATAGATGGACAATTGAAATTTTAAACTGGATTCCAAGAGATTGTAAAAGATCCAGAAAGAGACCACATGTGAGATGGATGGATGAAATAAGAAAGTGTGCAGGGGTGATGTGGAGAAGAGAAGCTAAAGATCGGAGAAGATGGATTAAACTTGGAGAGACCTTCATCCTGCAGTGGATTGATAATGGTGATGATGATGACTCACAATACAATTTCTTTGCTGTAAATCTAGATTCTATTTATAAGATAAGATAATGTTAAAATACAAAAAACTTTTAAAGGAAAGAAAGAATATGCTATCCCTTCTAAAAAAAATATTTTTCTTTCCATATTAACTTAAACAATGCAGTCTGTATTTTAAACACTTGTTTTTTTTTTTAATGTGTGATTTTATTCTTTCAATTTTAATAAAGCTTTGTTATTTGATAATTTAACAAAATATTCTTTTAATTTTAATAAATAAATGACTTATTTAGTCTACATTTATTCAATAACAAACATTTTTATTAAACATTTGATTTTAAATCTTTTTTTTTTTTTATTTAGCAATTGATAAATCATAGAAAATGACAAAATAAAGATGTGTGTATACCACAATATATAAATATAACATAGATTGTTTCAATGAAATGGCATCTCAGGATTTCACCTTTAATGGATCATAATATTATATTTATATAATACATTCTTAATTATATAAATCATTGACCTAAATAACAGTATTTATATCCTATGTTCAAACTCACACAAAAAATATATTTTTATGTAATTAATGAGAGGGTCAAATTCACATATAAGACACACTCAATCCTTTTAAAGAAAACACTATTTATTTCATTTGTCTAGTAAAATTAAAAATTAGTTATTATATATATGGCTGTGGTGTTTTTTTGCTTTTCATTTTAGTAATCTTTTCATGTAAATGAAACATTTCCACACATTTGTATACACAGTATATTAATTTACATGTTAAATATTATATATCAAACCAAAAAAATAAGATTATTAGATTTTTATATTTTAAATAAACATTTTAAACAAGTAAAACTTTAATTCACCACAAGAATACAAAGTGAATTTTGTTATCCTATATTTTAAGCAAAATTAGCAAAGATAACAATCTTGGTCATATTTTAAATTTTGTTTAAAAGAAGAAACCAAAAATTTATTTTCTTCCTCTTTTAGCAGCCAATTAAAAAAATTACACTAAACACATACTTTATATATATAATAACATCTACACAAATAAAATATATAATCAGAGACTATCATAAAAGAAAACAAAATTATTAATGGTCTAGATATCAGTCTAATTTTTAAATAGTTTCTTCAATGTATGATTTTTTTCCACTTATATATATATGAAACAGTAATGAAAGTTTCCAAGCAGTTCATTATGAGAATTCTCAATTTATCTGACATTTTCCCATCAGCATATAAGATCAATTTATTATTGATTTTCTTTTCCAAGGCATAGCTATACTATTCTTTATCAACTTCTTAGTCAGGAGAGAGTTTCTCTTATGACCTACAGTTTTATCCATAGCATTTAATAGAAGTATTTTAATGTTAAACATCATATATTTTTTAGTTACATATATAGTTGGTCTTTCTTCAACATAGTAATGCATTCCAAGCATGGGATTTCCAGTAGACTTCAGTAGTTGGTGATTTTTTATTTTTTAACCAATAATAATTATGACTCTATAAAGAATGGAGTAAAAATCAAACAGCACAAATCAAGAGTAACAACTTTCAAAAACACGCACACACACACTCTCTCTTTGAAGCAGCTTGTTAGTCAAGAATAAAAGCAAAAACTATTGTCCCAAAATTTTGGGGGTAATTTATACCAGGCTACATTTCTCACAAAAATCTTTCTTGTTGTCAGATTCTATGCCTATGGGCAGGGCAAATCTTAATCTCCCACTCAATCTAATTTAAGAATTCTAATCAGGGATTATTTTAAACAAAAACAACACAAAATTAAATCTCCACTCTTAGAGTTAGATTAGAACTGAAAAAAATAAGAGATATGAATGTAATCAACATGTTTGCTTGTTTTAATCAACTTGATTAAAAACAAGCGGTAACAGAAAACTATTTTAAATTTAACTTTATATAATAAATAAAAAATATTTTAAACACAAATATGTGTATTAATACACATACTCTTTTTAAATAATTTTTGAATCACTTCAGATTTAAATTTGATCAACTAAAAGTTAGACTTATTTATTTGTTTTTGTTTTTTTGTTTTAAATGACAATTGATATGAACTGCTCCATCACAATATAGATATAGTATAACATTTATCAATATCTTTGGGGTTTATACATTTTAAATTTTATGTATTCAGTGACCAAATTAAATCTGCTCTGCTAATTTATTTATTAGAATATGTTGGGGTATTTTCACAAAAGTAATTGTTTTTCCTGGTCGTGCAACCCAGATTAATATAACAATTTTTTTCTAATACTCAGATGAAAAACCAATTTTTAATTTGTTTGTCAGGCACCAGAATTGTATATATGAATCCACCAGTTCTCCTCCTCCTATCTTTATTAGTCACTCTTACATCAGAATTTTCTACACTTGGAAGAGTTATAATGTGTGGCACAAGTTTGGTAATTTCTTTAGCAAAATAATAATAGAATTTAACTACTAATATGCTAATAATAAATTTACATAGACAACAAAATAAGTCACATTCATATGCTTTATTAATTTACAGCTATATTAAATATTTCTAATACTAAGGAGAGAATAAAATATATTAAAATTAAGTGAGTATTAAAAGTAAATGTTTTTAAGACTCCAATTTTTTGTATGATTTCACAGCGTTCAATATTACTTATAGTTTCAAGAATGTGATCGCTTTTAATATATGGAATAAAGTTTATCAGTATGTTTCAATTGTTCAATTATAGCACTTCAAGAATTACCATGCATGGTTTTGTTCACCCTTACTGGGATCCATTATAGGATCTTTTTTACATCTGGTAGGTAGTCCATGATTTGAGGATTCAGGTAGGCAATGGGCTTCATTCACAGCATTATCATGACTCCAGGAAGGAAGAAAGCATCAGCAAACAAACTTCTCTACTCACATGTGGGATAATGGCTTAATCTACTGGTGAGAATATCTTGGCACATTTTGTTCATGTCCTCAAAATAATATAATTAATTTATAGCAGACTATTTTTAGAGGTCACACAAAACACTAGGCAAGAGACAATGAAGATAAAGATGTGTGTTTCTTGTGATTCTTTCTTTATACCCCTCCCTAATTTTTAGTCTACCATGCTCATCCTGTTTATACCTTTTTACCTTTTACCAAGTTCTATATTTTTTTGCAATGCCATTTCCCCCTCTTTCTCTTCACCTTTGGTGACCATCTTTAATTACAGTGAAAGAATGCTGTGTTTTTAACTTTAATTAAGGGGAATTGTCTTACTATAAGAATTTATATTCTTATCTTGGTAAGAATTAAAAGTAAAATTTAGTTTTTCTCTCTTATTTTAACTAGATATTATGACTTATGTTGTCTAAAATAAATCAAATTGTATTTATAAAAATACTAATCTCTCTTTTAAGAAATTTAATTTTAATTTTAAATTGCTAATGTCGGTTATACCACAAATACAATACAATACCTCCTTGGTTGATGGAAAAAATTAAATAAGAAGATATTTAATAACTTTCAACTTTTACTTTTAACTTTATATTACTCTCCCTCCCCTTTTGTCACTGACCTCTCCATCTGCTGAATGTTGCCTTGTGGAGTGTAGCTATGAAGCCATGTTTTAAGGTTTAATATGATACATCAAACAATAATATTTCAAGTTTATTGTACACATACAATATTCATATAAGTAGAAGTAAGGAACTGAAGTCTGACCACATTGGAGTACTGCCCATCTGTTTTGAGGCTTATAAACTCATGATGACTCATTCTGTCTCCCATTTTATGGGACCCTAATACTATTAGGTTAATGGGCATTTAAGGATAGTCCTATCAAACTTAATGATGTGTATGGAGTTTAGAGCTATGACTTTCTCCCTCTTGTAAAGTATACACCTCTCCCAATCACCACTGACACTCAGCTTACTATCAGCTGCTTTGTTCCAAATCAATCAAACTGTTACCTCTTTACAATCCAATCTCATTTACCAATAACTCATGTCCATGGTACTCAGGATTTCTAGTAGTCCAGTTTCTTGTTTACTACTATCTTTTTGGATAGGATGAAGATGGCTGAGGTCTATGCTGTTTGCACTAGTCTCTCCACTCATCCTCCTTATATTTATCTTGACTTCTAAATATTTCCCCCAAGGATGGAGATCTTACATGAACTTTTTCTTTATTTTTAACTGGAAACCTCTTACTCTTTCTGTGGTTTTTAGAAGTATCTACAATTAGTATAATGTTATGTTGGGATTCACCCTTCCAGTTTGGTATTTTGTTCCCATATTTTACAATTTGTTCACTCTACCTTGATGTCTGTCAAATGAACTTAGCATTTCTACCATCTGTTTAACAGTCCTACATTCTGTGCTGATTAACAAGGTATCCCTCTGGGAAATGGAAAAATGTCAACCCCCAATCTTGATTATATGTTTTTCCATTATTTGGGCATTCCATCAATACATTTATGGCACATACCACTTTTCTTCTCTACATTTTTCATGCACTATCCTGTTTTTGAAAACTACTTTCTGGTTTTTGTTCCAAGTGACATTTTACTAATACTTGTTCATCTTGGATAAAATCACCTGATTACTCAAACAGGGATTCTCACCATACCTGTGTCATGCTCTGTAAATGACATTCGACCACTTTTGACTTGTCATACTCAAACCTTGTTTGTAGCAAAATATCTCTCAAGCCTATTTATGTGGTCCACTGGTAATTCTCCATCTTGCCCATAAAACATTTTTCTTTTTAAGAATGGGTTAACTATGATTAGCACATTTTCTTTCCTTTATACTAACTTCTTTGTCTTGGAATTTCCTTGCTTGTCTGCTTTTATTTATACCAATTATATACTCTGTGCCTCATTTTCTATTTTCTTGTCTGCAACTTTTGCTAACACCCCTCTCATTTTTTTAAATTCTGCCCTAACATCTTCTTTAAACTCACTTATAAATATTTCTTTTTTAATTTCTTCTTTAAATTCTGCTTTCAACTCTTTAGATATTTTTCTTATTAATGGTTCCATATCTTTTATCTCTTTCTTTCTGTCTTCTTCCAAGATCTTATCATCATTTCCACTTCTTAATTTGACACAATTTTATGTAATATTAACTTTATATCTTTCTTTATAACTCATATATCTTGCTTGGTTTTTCTTCTAGCTATTTTATTACCCATCTACCTGCCTACTCTTTTTCTTTACCTACATACATAATTTCTCTTTCCTTTGCTATATGATCTCACACCACATTTTTTTCAGAAACATCTTCTGACTTCCTACTCAACTTTCAGGTTATGAGTTTCCACTCTACATCTGGGTTACCATGCCCCATGCTGGGTGCAATATTACCATTTATTGGTATCTTCAGAGTTTATACATTTCAAATTTTACATACTTAGTGACCAAATTAAATCCACTCTGCTGATTCATTTATTAGAATATGTCAGATATTTTCATGAAAGTAATTATTTTTCCTGATCATGCATTTTTCTAATAGTTGTATGAGAAAGCAGTTCTTAATTTGTTTTCAGGTTCCAAAGTAAAAATAGTATAGTATAAATTTTATAAATGGTCATAAATAATTAATTTTACTTTTAAATTTGATATTTTGTTTATGCTAAAATAGTCTTTAAAAAGTTTGTTAAAAAAACAGAAATCTATATAATTTCAGCATTATTCTGATCATTACTTTAGAGAGAAAGCATAAAATTCCAAAAGTAAAAAAAACTGGAATAACTTTTTTATATAAACAGTGAGGATTGCCAATTCCTCTACAAGCTTTATGATAAATGCTTAGCCAGAGCCAGCACTTAAAATATCTCTGTCAGGAACCCCTCCCCAAACCCCTGATCATGGTTTCATGCTTTGGCACTCCTCAGAGAGGTATCAGGGTAGGTTCAGACACTATATCTAAAAATACCAACCCAAAGTCAAGCACTTATCTAAAAGTAATCCATTGAGTGGAAAATCTGAAATTTTCAGACATCTACATGTCTTCAAACCCTGCTATCCAACTCAAATAGCTATATGGGGCTTATAGATCTTCAGCATGCCATATATTAGCAGTCTTAGCAATATAAAATTGCATAAGACTTTTGGCAGAGACTATAAATAGTCAAAATAAGTCATAGATCACATGACCTATCTCTTAAGCTTGTAAGTTATAAACAATGAGGATTGCCAATTCCTCTACAAGCTTTACAATAAATGCTTAGCCAGATCCAGCACTTAAAATATCTCTGTCAGAAACCCTTCCCCAAATCCTTGACCATGGTTTAATGATTTTGGCACTCCTCAGAGAGATGTCTCAGGATAGGTTCAGACACTATCTAAAAATACCAACCCAAAGTCAAGCACTTATCTAAAATTAATCCATTGAGAGGAAAATCTGAAATTTTCAGACATCTACATGTCTTCAAACCCATCTATCCAACTCAAATGGCTATATGGAGTGCCAAAGCATTAAACCATGGTCAGGGGTTTGGGGAGAGTTTCTGACAGACATTTTATATGCTGGTTCTGGCTAAGCATTTATCATAAAGCTTGTAGAGAAATTGGCAATCCTCACTCTTTATAACTTACAAGCTTAAGAGAGAGGGTTATGTGATCTATGAGTCTTACTTTGACTATTTATAGTCTCTGCCAAAAGTCTTATGCAATTTTATATTGCTAAGACTTCTGATATATGGCATGGCTGAAGATCTAACAGCCCCATATCGCTATTTGAGTTGGATAGCTGGGTTTGAAGACATGTATATGTCTGAAAATTTCAGATTTTCCACTCAATGGATTACTTTTAGATAAGTGCTTGGCTTTGGATTGGTATTTTTAGATCTAGTGTCTGAACCTACCCTGACACCTCTCTGAGGAGTTCCAAAGCATGAAACCATGGTCAGGGTTTGGTAAGGGTTCCTGACAGAGATATTTTAAGTGCTGGCTCAGGCTAAGCATTTATCATAAAGCTTGTAGAGGAATTGGCAATCCACACTGTTTATAACTTACAAGCTTAAGAGACAGGGTCATGTGATCTATGACTCTTATTTTAACTTTTCCATATGTTTTGCATAGTAATAGAATATGATATGTATGATATCATTAATATATTTTAAAAGCTTAATATTTTAAAAAAAAAACAACTCATCAATTGGCAATTGATAACTGGATGCATAATGTCTCAACTATTATCTTTTTATAGGAAAATGCCAGAAAATCTTTATCCTGTAGAAGGAAATTTAAACACCTATATCTATTTGTTCATAGATACTATTCATAGTATCATCAGCTACATTTGAACTAAGTACCTCAGTTTGCATTTCTATATTATTATCAGTATTAGAAGAAAATATTTTATACTTACTTCTTGTAATCATAAAACTAACTTTATTTTAACTATAACTTTACTTATACAATAATATATTATTTATCATAGGATATTAATGTGACTGCCTTAACTTATCTTGTTGAGAAAGTGCATACCGTTACATATGGTGCATCCAAGTGAGGCTCTGAATCATAGATTCCATATCATTATAGCCTTGAATCATAGATTCTATATTGTTTGTATAGCAATACAAAACTTTGAGGGATAAATATTATTAATAATATTATTATGTCTTTTACT
>JAQFVV010015490.1:0-14666 GCA_028023455.1 Epiperipatus broadwayi
TATATATATTCTAACCTTGCTCTCATGCATCTTCACTTCAGAATAGTATATGATATAAAATAAAATGGGTTCTATCTCAGTTAATAATTAATAACTAAAATATTCAGCATTAAAATTAAAATATTTCACTAGCTCAAATTTAAAATACGAATAAGGTTCAGTTTATAAAAATAAATTAAATAAATATTTAATATTTTCATGAGACTTGAAGTGAAAATACAGGTGACAAGATAGATTACATTGAGCCAATATCCCACAGGATACTACCTCAATGGCATAAGAACACTATCCCCCCTTTATTACTATTTCAAATAACAAACTCATAGTATTCTTACGACTTTAATAACTTCTACTCACTAAGATTAAACTAATAATTAAATCTTAATCTTCTATTTAATAATAATCTAGCTCAATAAAATAATCTCAGGTTCATAAAGTTTATTCTAAGTTAATTTAAAAATACGGTAGTAAAATATGAGAAGGGATTTTATGTCATAATCTACTACACTGAAACTAATAATAATAAATAACAGTAATAATATTCTTCATTGTTTAACTAATTCTGTATATCTTTTCTTTTTACTATAATTTTATTACCATAATAAAATAATGAAATAATATAATATGATCTTATATCTTCATGTAATGATATAATAAATACGTGGTAGCATTTTAATAATCTGACAAACAAAATATGTGTGGCAACTGATAGCATATAATTTAATATAATATTGTGATAACTGATTTATGACCAATAAAATAATGTAAGATTATGATTATTTAATTATAATGAATACCAATAAAATATTTAAAATTCTTAAAATAATTCTCTATTTATCTTTTGTGCAAAATTATATATTTGTTTCGATTATTATGCATATATCGTGATTTCATGCAGCGATGTGGAGAAATAAATAACTCGGACACAAAATTTTTGAAATAACAAAATTTAACAAAGTTTATTACTAACAACAAATAAATAAACAATTTATTTACACTATTTACAGTGGATATCCTTAACTTTTTTACTTTACAGTTTGATCTACCGGGTTATAAAAAAAATAATTTATATTTCAATTATATCTTTATTTAGATTTAGGACAAAATTTAAAAAAAAATGTTACTATTTGGTTTCTCATTATGGTTAACTTATTACAAATATATTTATCTACTTTATTAGCAACAGCATTTTATCCTTAATATTATTAAACTATCTTATTTTAAAAAATTCATACTTAGAAAACATTCTATAGAAAACAAAATTTTATAATGAGTATGGACTTCTCAAAATATTAAAAAAAATTTCATCTTGCAAAGTCAAAGATGTTACACAAAATATTATCCAAAATTCAGTACTAGATTTTAGTATTTATCACACAATGTTTACTAATCATAATATATTCTTCTTTAAGCCTTACTTTAGTATGATATAAGTGTAATCATCAATATATTTCTGTTAATCAATAAACAAAAAATATACTATGCATATTGTTTACATAATTTACTTTGTACTATTGTATTTTAAAAATATGCAATACTTATTTTTCTCTTAAAAAAAATAATACTAAAGCATTTAAAATTATTATCACTTTAAAGAAAATATCTTTGTTTAGATACCTTATTTTAAAAAAAATTTATATTTCATTTCCGAAATAAAATTCAAAATATATTCTATGATTCTTTTCTTTCCTTAGGATACTTTGGATCTTCAATTTTAAGTTATAATATTCTGCTCCTTATAAGCAAATAAACTAATCTTATACAAAAACGATAGCATAACCTAAGTTCTAAATTATTTATCATTTCTCTTAAACATATCTTACTGAACGATGCAGTTACATGAAATAAAGATAGCGAAAACAGATGCATAGGATTAAGGAAGAAAGCTAGAGTATTACTCTTAACATATCTCAAAATCATGGTACAGTGCGAAGAGGTATGACATTTACCTGCCTAATATCCTCTAGTACAGGGACGATGTTAAAGCTATTTCTTCAGCTTTATTAGAACATCAAATATTTAAAGAAATATAAACACTGTCCAAATAAAATGTGTATCAGTCATAGGGCTTTGTTAACTATGCTGATATTCACATAAAGACTAAATATTATTTCCATTCCTTATAACATCCTATTTCTTAAAACATCATCTTGGTTTCCTGTTCACTAAGTACTTCCAAGCCACTATCTCAACATTATTTCTCAAGATTTTTCTACATCTTACATCGATAAATAACTATCTGCATTTACAAAAACAATAAATAAAATTCATTAATAGTTAAACAATCTAGCTGTTCCACAAGAAAAGTCTGCTTACTTCATTATTCTATATGTCTAATCATATACAATCTACTTAGACAATATTTGAATATCCAATAACATGAAAATTTTAAAAGAATCACATAATTATTTGTTATGTTGGATTATATCACTAATAAAAAAAAAAATTGTCGTATGCATATTTTCAAATCAATCCTATCTCATAATGTTTTTTTTAAAATGTTGTATGAAATGCGGTACATATAAGTAAAAAAACTTTTACACTTCATTCTTCCAATTTATGGATGATCTAAAGAAAACAAAAAAAATATACATTATAAATTATCAATAGTTATTATTATTACCAATAACCTTTATCTAGTCATCGTGTTCAGTAGGCTTTCCTTTATCCACTTGAGCATTGCAGATATAAAAAAAAAATTCACACCCATACACTTTATATTAAAATATTTTTAGCTAAATTATTAGATTGTTATATTATAAAATTTTAATATTAATAAATTAATGTTTTTATGTTTTTCCTAATCTTATATAAAAAATTTAGATTTAAACTAGGTTAACAAAATAAAAGGAATCAAAACTATAGTTACATATTTTCTTGACGATAGTTCCTGATAAGTCCAAAATGCTTATTATTTTCTCTAGAGTTTTTCAAAAATGTTCTCCTCCAAGCGCGTTAAAGTTTAAAATAAAAATAATTATTAATCCATTTAGTAAAATTTATAGAAAATAATCCTTGGTTTTAGTATTTAGGACGATAATTATTAAATCATAATATTAATTAATCCCGTGAAGCTTCTTAATCTTCTCTACCAATATTCTCTGCGTATCCGATGCATCAATCCATCTAATTTAACTTTAAAAATATTCGATAAACTTTTAAGTACTATTTGTATTTCCATGGATCCATCTTTTATTCAACTATGTATTCACTTTTTTATATATGTTTCCTTCTTGATACATTTAAACTTTCGTTTGGTATTTTTATATATCACTTTTAAAAATAAATAAAAAAAATGTTACCTTCAGAAAGGATATAACATTTTACTCCTTTTGATATAATATTATATAAAATAATTCATGCAATATACAATTGTCTTATTACTATTTAAAAAATAAATCTTGGATAGGCTTATAAATAATAATGCGTCTCCAATTTTTTCATTAGACTCCGTATGATGTCCGTGCTGTGGTTTTTTTTTATGTACCAAAAAAGTTCTCCGGTTATGCATAAATAAAGCTGTATCAATAAATATTTCAAATATTTTTTCAGTATTACAATTTATATCCATTTTATTTCGTAGTATATCCATTTTTTATTGCGTAGTTTAGGTTAAACTTTTAGATAAAATACGACTGGTAAGTACTTTAAAAAATTAGAAAATCATCTCCACGAAGTTTCTAAATATATAATTTTTTTCTAAAACTTTCTTTTGCAAAACACTTTAAAATTATCAATTAGTTTTTGCAAAATAAACGATAAGAAAGTACCAAAAAAAAAATTGACTTTCTCCGGTTTCAATACATTATTAATCTCCCCCTATACCCCCGTGCAATTCATATTTATAGTCTGTAAGAATACCTATTCCTATTGGTTAATTCTTACTTTAGCTTGAGAACAAATTTACATATTTTTAGTTTATAGTAGAATTGAATTTCAAAATTAGAAATTGTGACGTAATGAACTTAAAATATTATTTAAAATATTACTTTTAAATAAATTATTATTTTATTAAAACTATTTAAACATTTAAAATAACTTTTAAAACAATTTTAATAACTTATTCCATTTCTTAATATTCAATTTATCTATTTTTATTTAAATAAAATATTTAATTTTTATATTATGAATGTATTCGTCTTTATTACATTATTTAAACATGTTATACGATAGTTAACTTAATGTTTAATACTATTTACTTTTATGATAGGCAATAATTCTATCCAATTCTATAATATAACTTTTAAAATATTTTAAACTTTGTTATTATTTCAAACAAGCGTGTGTGTGAGAGTATACATTAAAAGTCACATGATTAATAACTTTGACAGACGATTTTTAATCTATTTCTCTGCCTAGATTTATAAAATTGATACACTTATTATATTATATAAAATAATTATAAAAAATTTGGAAGAATAATTTAGAAAATATAGAACTAGATATAATTTTCACCATCATAAAGTTTATTTTTAAAATATACTATATTAATTTTGACTATTTAAATATGATTACAAATTTAAACATAGCATTTATTAAATTATAAGTTTTAAACTATTAAAATCGAATTTTTAAATATACTTTTAATTATTTATAGCTGTGTTATTTAATATGGCCAGCTTTTACAACCATATGAAACAATATTTTAAGCTTTACATAACTACTTTTTAATATGATTTTATATACTACGTATTTTCTTTAGCTTCAAATTGTACTTTAAAGATATAATTGACTTAATATAATTAATGTATTAAAAGAACATATTCTAAAATTTAAAATTTTTAGTAATTGACTGTTATAAACTATTACTGACCTATAGAAAAGGGCACAATATATATATATAACTCTGTGGATGGCTTGTGTGACCAAGTCGAAACGTCAGTATATTGATATTAAAAGTTTTTAACACGGATGAACCCACAAAATATGTATTTTATATATATATATAAAGATTTATTTAATATTTTATTTTAAATTCCACACAATATTAATAGATTTGTAAATTAATTTTAAAAATATCATGTCTTTAAACAAAAAAAAGTAATATTATCAAATTTTATGTAAGTATATGGCTTCTTATACAGATGAATTGGGATATAGTCTTGAGGAAAGATTAAAAGAGCTCAATTATTATGTAAGCATATATAAAATAAGAGTAATAATAATTTAGTAATAGCATCTGTTTTCTTTGTCATAAAACACATGTAAGTTTATCGTTAAGTTTGATCTTGAAAATGTTGAGATTCTTCATAAGGAGGGAAACTATAATAAAAGAAAAATTAAAAAGGCAATTCTCATAAATAGAAATAAAATACCTATAATTAATTGACAGTCTGTTAACATTAAAATTTGGAAATCTGCTTAATGATGTTTATTTCCACTATATTTGAATTTAAATGATAGTTGAAGAATATTAATTGGTTAACTAAAAATATTTCTATGGTTCGTTATAGTTTTTATAAATATATTTTTATCATTATATTCATGATTATTTTTTATGATATATATTGTAACAGAAAATAGAAAGACCAGAAAAAGCCAAAAAATTCTCTTTTGATGAAGTTAATCATAAAATGAATTTACCACATCTTGAACAGTCAAATGCTAAAGAGAGGAATAGAGATATGTATACAAATTTAGAGTAAAATAAGAGATAACTTAATTAAGAGATGACCATTAGTTGGTTTTCCAAATGTAATGGGGCATAATTTGGATAATTCATGTTTGCAAATCACATTAGACATGTAGAAGAAATAAATATTGTTGAATGCTTATGTGAAATGTCAAGACTATATCAGCCTCTAAATTTTCAGGTTTAATATTAATCAGGAGAAGACTCTTTTCCATTTAATAGTTTGTCAATAGTAAACATGTACAATATTGGTTACATTTTCAGATACATCATATATCTGTGAAAGATAGCTTTTATTTGTATTGATCTATTATAGCTCAAGAGCATGATTATCACTTTCTGATGAAGAACTATCATGTACTCCATAGTTTGAACTCTTCCATATTTCTATTACTTTTTTCCACTATTGTTCTTGCTTGTAGCTCTCAAAATGCATCGGTGCTGAATTTAATGCTGCACCCATTGATTACTTTTACTTAGTTAAACATGAGAAAAATATTTATATATACAAGAATGAGATGAAAATGAAAATAGGTAATGGTAATTAGTCACCAAGCTATTGATTAAAGTACATTGGATCAGATAAATTTTGACATATCATTAAATATTTATTTAATTTTAACTACTTACAATATTAAAGGACTCTGTCCCTCTAAGACTTTCTAAATTTAAATTTATTAATAGTATTAATTTTTTAATGTGCATATATATTATCATCAGATACATTTATGTACAATTTGAAATGGTCACAGTTTTTCAGCTCTTTAGTTGGTATGTTGCTTTCCTTGATTTTGCATATTCATTATGAGCTTACAATTTTACTTATTTTTTATTATAAGTTTGCCTTTATATCTGGTTATTTTGCAGTTTAATTTGAAGATTTCCTTAGTTTGGTTTAGATCTTTTTTATAACAGCTAACAGGCAAATCATCAGTGGATCAAAGCAATATATATTTTGCATGCCAGGTAATAATCTACATTTCAGTCCTATGCTAGGCTTTAGGTAAATCATTCTTCTCTCTCAGGCACTATGTGATTGAAAAATGATGAGATAACACCATTTACTGTCTCTAATCATCTTAAGGAAGTGAGAAATAGGAACTTAGCTTCTCATCTTTCTACAATGTGGATATGCTGACAAATCGTTTTGTCATTCTTAGCTAGGTTTTTGTGTGTTCAATAGGCAGAATTTATTGTTTATGTTTGAGGAACAGCTGACAAATATTATAAAAATGCTTTAACTCATTTGACTTTGCTATTAAAATTAGTCTGTAGTTTGAGGAGTAATTACTGACATTTACTTTTCTTGGACCTGAATTAAACTTATTCACTAAATTTGACTCTTAAAACTGCGATTTATTGCTTATCTGAACTCTATCTCTTCTGTTTAGCAAAAATATGTCTTCTCTAACTCAAAAGTTAATCTGACCACCTGTGCAGAATATTGACTTTTATAATTTATTAGAACTGATTTTTTTTTTACTAAGACATTGTTTTGAAAACTCAAAAGCTACTCTTCCCAATTACATATAATATTTTTAATAACCATTCTGGTCTTTTTATTGTCACCCCCCCCCCTAGATATTAATTATTATTGCTTTTAAAAATAATAAATTATTTTTCAAATAGTATTTTTCAATAGGAAAAAATATAATTTTAAATCTTTATATGAATTTAAAATATGTATATATAAGCATTTTTACATTTCCATTTTATAGTGAACTTTTATAATAAATTTAACCTTTTATTTATAATTCTTCTATCTATTAATCACTTATGTTTAGATATATATTTAAAGAGTATATTTTTTGATTGACCAATACAAACTAAACCTGTGTGTTTTCAGACAACTGATGTTTTTATTCATTGATAGGTATGGAATTTTTAGTAAAACTTCTCTCAGATAGTACAAAATTTATTATGTAGTATACATTGTGTATATAATTGACAAATATATAAAACATTTATTAATTTTTAACCTTGAACAACTCTGAAAAAGATGGTGCTCTAATACAAAATGAGCAAAGAATAGAAATTATTCAATATTGTATTTTGTTCTGAATATGTGTATTTTTAGAAGCATATACTTCTATATAGCATAATAAGTTTTTTTTATTTTAATTTATTTTATTCAAATGTCATGATAATATTTATGCAATATCTAAACTGTTATGGAATATTATCTTATTACTTTAATTTAAATCCTGTTATTTTTATGTCTACCTAAACTGTACTAACCATCGGTGTTGTGATTCGCTTCACAATCATTATAAAAATAATACATGTTTAAATGAAATGAATTATTGATTTTATTTATTAATGTTGTTTTATATCTAAAATAATATTAATGATAGCAATAAGAAGTGTTTTATTTAATTTAATATTTTAGGTAATGCTTTATTTGAAAAACTCAAAATCCATTTTTCTTTTTCTTTTTAAATATTTAAAACATTTTAGTTGTATTTATTTTTACTGAAAAAAAAATCTATTATATCTTATCATTTTTTGAACATTTACAGAAATACAGTGAAAACAAAAGACTGTTTTAACTTTCAGGTTAAAAAGTATATTTTAATGAAAAAAAATATCCTGTAAGAAATCATTATACTTAAGAAATATTTCTTTAAAAAAAAAGTTCAAATAATTTTTTTTTTTTTAAAAAAATGAAATTCAATTATTTAATTTGAAAAAACAACAACAACAAAAAAAAAAACAAATAATAAATAATAAAAGATTATTGACAGGGGAAGTTTTTTTTTTTGATGTCAGTAAATTTTTAGTTAATTATTTTTTTAGCTAAAAAAATAAAATATTAATATATGTGTAAATGTCACATATTTATTAGAAAACAAATATTTAATAATTTTCAAAAAATAAAGAATAAAAAATAGATTAAGTGTGAATTTAATTTTTTGTTTTTATAATATAAATAAAAGTCTATCCCAGCTGTTTAGAATGAGTTTACTCTTTTTTGTGTTGTACTTTTTTGTATGTTTTGTTTTGATTCCAGGAGATGCAGAAAATCTAGATACTATAGTTATAACTAAGATTTCAGTGTTAATTTACAGAAAAGTCTTTTTTTAAAAAACTAAAAGTTCTGTTAATTTAATCTATGAAGATTGTTTTTGCTAAAAGGGTAGCTATAGGATTTATAGATTCAGCTATATATTTTTTAAATTATAACAGTATTACTATTAATATTTAATTGTTAAACCAGTTATATATATATATTGAAAATGTAATGAAAATTTTTATGTACTTGCCTAAAAAAATTTCAACTATGATATGAAAAAAGTGAATAAACAGTTAAAATTGGTAATTTCAAAACTAAATTCACACCATCTAGTAATAATATATCTATCTAACTTACCTTTAAACTTATATATATATATTATAATGATCGAAAGGAATGTGAAGATCGAATCTAACCGCAAAAACAATATCTGCACTACAAGGGCGCCATCTAGGCATTTGAGCCTAGAAAAATTTATAAAGTAGGCAGATACGCGCTGTTAAGATTCCACTTTCTTTAAATATTCTGACCGTTAGCCCAAGTCACTAGCTCAGCGGAGACGCAGAGATAAAAATCTATAAATTTTATATCTTAAATATAAAAGAATAAAAGCCACTGCCAGAAATTAACACTTAAAAATATTTATTTACGCACATATAAAATAATATTTAAATTTTGAGGAATAAATTTAACGTTTATAATTTTATATTGATCTTTAATTCTAAATTTAAGTAGATTGCATATAATGAGTTTACTATTTATTTAGAGGGTCGAGTATGAATGGACTACATAGGTCTGCATTTGAAAGGAAAATATTCTTCCCTGATTTAACCTTAGGCAACAAATTTCGCAATCAACTGGCGCCAATCCATATGATACATTCATGTATTCAATGTAGCATGATATGACAACACAAAATACTATATTGTCAGGAATGTACATCTGAACAATAAGTAGAAATAGAGAAGACATTGACTCTCCACCACAGGAATGTGACATCTGTTGGCAAGTAGATCAATAAACAAAAAACTCCATAGGAATGGACTGCGGTCTTCTGCCGACTTACAAACCCATCCATAGGCAAACAGAGGGTGTGTGGCGTATATCTATAATCCTGCCCGTAGCGGACCTCATACTACATCTACTAATTACACAAATATATCCAATCCATTGAACCAATTCAACTACGAAATGAATAACCTAAGATTACCCTCCCTTAATACACTTTACAAAACTATATAGCCATTCACGCCCGACTTAATTTTAACATTTAAGATTACCTTTGCACAGATTTGTTTAAAAATGTTGGGTATAGATTGACTACATAGATTCCACGGTCAAAAACATTTCAAAATAAACATAAACGATCAAAATACAAAATTATTGATACCGACAATCGCAGAGGGAAACTTATAAGTAACCCAATAGTATTCACCATAAGATACTTGCGTTGTCACCAATAACTTAAAAGACATCCGAATAAATACATTTTAGATACTCACCGTAAGGTATCATTATTTATCGAATGTCTATATATTTTGATCAAATATGAAAACCAAAATATAATTAACCGCAAACGAATCCATGCAAGCGTTTATAAACAACTTAAATTTCATACATTTAACTAATCTTTACAATAAGAAAAAAAAAATGGAAATGATGTTTATCAATCGAAAAACATATAAAATTAAACATTATTAATTTGATTTAAAAACTTACAAAAGTCAGATAAGAGTCCGTTTTAACATTTCAGTTGGCTTGTTTATCAATTTGTAAAACTTGACGAAAGTTCTTGATTGATTTTAACAATTGTTCATTTCATATAGCTTATGGTATAAGAGTCCAGCCTCTGCTTTCAATTCCCGCGACACCTCCGTTGGAAGGTAATGTTCTGGAGATGGCAATAGCTGGTTCAAGGTATCACAGTCTTTTCATTTTTTTTTTTTTATAGAGAGTGTGGTATGTGCGTCATACCACATCTCTCAAACACACAACACTGGAACTGTCAGAAAAAACTGTATTTCCCTTTTTATATTATCCACAAGGATTCAATGAACAAAACGTCACTAATCTATCACTTTCGTTAGGGTCCGAGCCAAGGCTTAGTGCTTCCATTGGTCAAGCTAAAATCTCTTTCTTCTCTTATCTAACCTTTCGTCTGACTTTTTAATTAAACAGCTTTTAGATAATTAATAAACAATCATTTCCATTTACAGATTACAGGAATTAATTAATACCTGTTTTTATTTTAACTTATGTTATTTTTTTATTAAAATATTTTTATATTTCAATCTTGTATTTTTTTATTAAAAAAAAATACGTTCAAATACTTTTTTTTTTTTTGTTTATGAAAAAAATATTTTTAAAGTTTAGCATCTGTGCGAATGTATATACGTATAACAAACATTTTTAATTTTAGCGTTTAGTTTTTTACTTTTATTTGCGAACTTTTAAGTTTTTATTTTAAATTAATGTAACGACATATTTATATATCGTTACATATCAGTAAACTTCCTCAAAAAAATAAAAACATTAAAAAAAAAAAAAGAATTTACTTAGTGTTAGTAATTACGTTACACAAATTTGTTATATATGAAATTTCAAAAGGACAAAACTTTTTTTTTTTTTTTTAAAAGACAAAACAGTAATTACAAATATAATGATAAAAAAAAAGTTGACTGATGATTCCTTACTACCAGCTAAATTTCTGCCCCCTCCCTTCCAAGTTTCATTTCTCCTACCTTTAAGTATTATTTAGGCAAGTTAAACGATTAGATTTTAAACAAGACTTTTTAAAAAAAAATTATGATTTATATTTATTAATTACGTTTTATTTATTAGTTTTTATTCCTCGAATTTATCTCTACATATGCACAATTTTTCGACTGGCAGCACTTTTTAAACAAAACTTCAAACTGCAACTCCATGTAAATACAACAAATATATTTATACTAATTTCAGAAAAAATATTACGGGCATGATTTATTTTCAAAAGTACTAGTGGTTTATTAAACATCTGGCTATAACTTTACGTTAGTACAAAATGTACTTATTTCAGAAAAAACAACAAATGTTATTTGCATGATTCCATTTTAAAATTCTCAGGGCACTCGTGTTTATTAAAGATCGGAAATTTCATCTTTCAATTCCCCTTCTCAGGGTCAATCTCTGAGGTAAGGCCACACTTGGGACACCAATTATAATGATCGAAAGGAATGTGAAGATCGAATCTAACCGCAAAAACAATATCTGCACTACAAGGGCGCCATCTAGGCATTTGAGCCTAGAAAAATTTATAAAGTAGGCAGATACGCGCTGTTAAGATTCCACTTTCTTTAAATATTCCGACCGTTAGCCCAAGTCACTAGCTCAGCGGAGACGCAGAGATAAAAATCTATAAATTTTATATCTTAAATATAAAAGAATAAAAGCCACTGCCAGAAATTAACACATAAAAATATTTATTTACGCACATATAAAATAATATTTAAATTTTGAGGAATAAATTTAACGTTTATAATTTTATATTGATCTTTAATTCTAAATTTAAGTAGATTGCATATAATGAGTTTACTATTTATTTAGAGGGTCGAGTATGAATGGACTACATAGGTCTGCATTTGAAAGGAAAATATTCTTCCCTGATTTAACCTTAGGCAACAAATTTCGCCATCAACTGGCGCCAATCCATCTGATACATTCATGTATTCAATGTAGCATGATATGACAACACAAAATACTATATTGTCAGGAATGTACATCTGAACAATAAGTAGAAATAGAGAAGACATTGACTCTCCACCACAGGAATGTGACATCTGTTGGCAAGTAGATCAATAAACAAAAAACTCCATAGGAATGGACTGCGGTCTTCTGCCGACTTACAAACCCATCCATAGGCAAACAGAGGGTGTGTGGCATATATCTATAATCCTGCCCGTAGCGGACCTCATACTACATCTACTAATTACACAAATATATCCAATCCATTGAACCAATTCAACTACGAAATGAATAACCTAAGATTACCCTCCCTTAATACACTTTACAAAACTATATAGCCATTCACGCCCGACTTAATTTTAACATTTAAGATTACCTTTGCACAGATTTGTTTAAAAATGTTGGGTATAGATCGACTACATAGATTCCACGGTCAAAAACATTTCAAAATAAACATAAACGATCAAAATACAAAATTATTGATACCGACAATCGCAGAGGGAAACTTATAAGTAACCCAATAGTATTCACCATAAGATACTTGCGTTGTCACCAATAACTTAAAAGACATCCGAATAAATACATTTTAGATACTCACCGTAAGGTATCATTATTTATCGAATGTCTATATATTTTGATCAAATATGAAAACCAAAATATAATTAACCGCAAATGAATCCATGCAAGCGTTTATAAACAACTTAAATTTCATACATTTAACTAATCTTTACAATAAGAAAAAAAAAATGGAAATGATGTTTATCAATCGAAAAACATATAAAATTAAACATTATTAATTTGATTTAAAAACTTACAAAAGTCAAATAAGAGTCCGTTTTAACATTTCAGTTGGCTTGTTTATCAATTTGTAAAACTTGACGAAAGTTCTTGATTGATTTTAACAATTGTTCATTTCATATAGCTTATGGTATAAGAGTCCAGCCTCTGCTTTCAATTTCCGCGACGCCTCCGTTGGAAGGTAATGTTCTGGAGATGGCAATAGCTGGTTCAAGGTATCACAGTCTTTTCATTTTTTTTTTTTTTATAGAGAGTGTGGTATGTGCGTCATACCACATCTCTCAAACACACAACGCTGGAACTGTCAGAAAAAACTGTATTTCCCTTTTTATATTATCCACAAGGATTCAATGAACAAAACGTCACTAATCTATCACTTTCGTTAGGGTCCGAGCCAAGGCTTAGTGCTTCCATTGGTCAAGCTAAAATCTCTTTCTTCTCTTATCTAACCTTTCGTCTGACTTTTTAATTAAACAGCTTTTAGATAATTAATAAACAATCATTTCCATTTACAGATTACAGGAATTAATTAATACCTGTTTTTATTTTAACTTACGTTATTTTTTTATTAAAATATTTTTATATTTCAATCTTGTATTTTTTTATTAAAAAAAAATACGTTCAAATACTTTTTTTTTTTTTTGTTTATGAAAAAAATATTTTTAAAGTTTAGCATCTGTGCGAATGTATATACGTATAACAAACATTTTTAATTTTAGCGTTTAGTTTTTTACTTTTATTTGCGAACTTTTAAGTTTTTATTTTAAATTAATGTAACGACATATTTATATATCGTTACAATATATATATATATATTTAATAATCATATGTGAAGTTTATCTAGGCAAATACATAAAACTTTCTTTTAGAATTTTAACATTTATAATTAACAAGTTCATCAAAATTTGCTACTTAATATAAAAAATATATAACATAAAATTATATATTTTGAACCATTACTAATCCATAGTTTTTTTTTTATAATTATTTCAATACAATTTGTAACTTCTATAATTTATGTCAACAGATTTTGTTATTAAATATAGGTTTTTTATATCTCTTAAAGTCTTTTTATATTTATTTTAGAACAATATATGCAGCTTAATTTCAACTTTTTATTTTTTAATAATATCAGCAATATCTATTGGTTTCCAAACTTATGTCACTTTCAATATTTTTTTTATTAATGTTGAATATATTTATTATATGTCATAGTAAAATCTATATCTTTGTATTATACATTATTTAAATGGCTAAGTTTAACAATTGCTTCACTATATTGATTAAAACATTCCTTTCATATAATGCAGCTATATTTCGTGACTATTAAATTATTCCTATTCCTACTATAAGCATTTCATTCAAACATAATTTTATTAATAATTTATTTTATGTCATCTTTAATAGAATATTTAATCAAAGTGCCACCTATTAACTTATATTATGGTTAATCATAATTTATTTTTTTTAATTCGTTGGTTATTATTTTAATATTTTTAT
>JAQFVV010015491.1:0-14656 GCA_028023455.1 Epiperipatus broadwayi
CCTATCCATATACTCAAAGTAGTTTCTAGATCATGTCTTCCTTCACCAAGAAGTTTTGGACCTGAATATAGTACATTCAATTTTTTTGTATTTAAAGCAATTATTTGCCCAGCAGACATCTTTTAACCCCCCTTTTTATTATCAAAATATCAGCCTAAAATTCAGAACATCTTAAAGTTTTAAAACCAAGCTAGCTTGCTTCTGTAGTTATTTAGATCTGTCATCAGTTCAGTATTTATATATTTTGGTGTCCTTAATTCATTAATAACTGAAGACATCTATATTCCTTGGACAGGATTACAAAGTATCACATGTTTTCTTCCTATGCAGTAGTAGTAAATCTATTTTTCCTATATTATTTGAGTAAGCTTGAGTAATCAATAGATGCCAGATAGTAGTGCTTAATAAATCTTCATCCCATAGTATTTTTTTCATGTTTCCATACTAGTTTCCAGTTTATGGCCAAGAAATACAATTATTAAATAATTGAGAATATTGAAATATATAAGTACGGAACTGCTAACAGATCTATATAACTATTCAAATGAGTTGGTTTGGATTCAAAACATTAAGGTGTTTTTGAATTTCAGGCAAACAGTTTAATGATTAAAAAAAAAAGTAAATGATGGCCACTCAATGAAAAGTGTATTAAATCCCCCCCCCCCCCAAAAAAAAAAAAACCCAGATGTACTCTGTCCAGATTCAAAGCTTCTTATTCTTGAAAACCATAAACTATAAATTAATCTGGAACATGGACAACGTCCCACTGTATAGTAATATATTATGGACCTACTATCTAGCGTCCATTGATTTCTTAAGCTTATACAAGATAGCAAAACTGGAGGAGAAAGTGATTTGTTATTGAAATATTACTTGACATGTTTTCAAGAAATTAAATAATAACAAATCCATTTATAAATTTGCATTATTTGATTAAAAGACTGAGAATTTAAAGTAAATATTTTGATCATTATTATTATTTTTTAATTTATTTACTTATTTGTACTTGATCATGTATGTAATAATTATTATCTTAACTACTCAAATAAAAATGTATTTTTTTTATTACTAATCATAATAAAGTTGCAAGTAAACATTAAATATAATGATGTCATAAGTTTAGATATTACAAATGAAAGTTTAGAAAAAAAACGAGAAAACTCATTGCACTTAATTCATTGGTTATCAAAGAGTTTTTCTTCGCTTTATCAAGCTTCCATAAGATGCGCCACTAAAATATATATATAAAGTTTGTTCTTTATGCGAAATAAGACGTTATAGATTGCCTGTTCTTGATATATACGTGCAATATTTATATGTATGTAATGTAGATCCTAATTCTTAGGATCTGTTTGTTTATATATATTCCAAAAGATATTAAGGCGCATATTATAAACATTAAATTGAGCCGTTTTTGAAATTTTGCATAGGGATCCAAAAACTCTAGCTAACCACTGAATGAAAAGTTTTACTTATCTACAAATTGCCAGATGGCAGCATTTGAACGACCAATATTAGATGTAATATAAGTCGTCTTATTTTATTGTTAAAAAATACAATTTTAACTTTAAAAAAACAAAAAAACGACGATGATTATACAGTAATTGTAAATTGAATATTAAACATCTGTTTTTGAATTTATAATAGATCTTTGGCAATGACGTTTTTAAAAGAAGCATTTAATAGCAGAAAACGTTTAAAATAATAGTAAGATTTTTATTGAGAGGTTCCACTTGTCTTCTCTTAGACTGGAAGGTCGGGTAATAAATTAACAATTATCTGATATCTTTTAATGCAAACTTATAAAACTAAAATCTATAGGAAAATGTTGAAACTTAAAAAGAGAGAGAGAGAGAGAGAGAATGTGCTGCGTATAATGTAAAAAAAAAAAAGACTTACATTTATCGCAAAGAAAAGAAGATTCAAATATAATAAACATCATTATATATATAGTAATGGTAGAGGATATTAAATATTTACTGCTAAAACAAAGAAAATTCTTTTATACCAAACATCACCTCTCTTTATATATTGTAATGATATGTAGTAGAAGTATTGTATGTTGGACGAGGAAGGGAATGTGTGTGGATGATCAAACTTATGTGTTTGGTTAATAAATAAATCAATTTTATGGAAATAAGTATTATTATCCATTTTAATATGATTATAGATTTATGTATTCTCTTTTCCAGAAAGATTCTCTTGGTATGACATGATTCTTAGTGATTTCATATGAGGTGATCTCTAAATCTGAAATTATTTTTCTCAGAATAAGCGTGATTAAATCATATATAAAATTAAGGATAGCTATATCCATGAGCTGGATTTATGTTATCATGTAATTAATTAAATGTGTCATTTAAATATAATCTAGTAGGGAGGGAGAGGTTACTTTATTAGTTACATAATTAAATGCTTATTGGAAAGCAATTTTGAAGGTCATTACCCTCCACAATAAACTTTTGGATCCCTCACTGATTAATATAATATCTTTTGGACTAACAACATATCAAAAGAACAGATTAGTAAATCATTACATATTACTTATTTAGCGTAATAATATTTTATAAGGATTTGATAACCATTCTTATCCATTTATTCTTAAATACACATTAATAATCATCTTCACCTTTTCCATCTTTCCACCATACTATACCCATATTAAGCATGAAATGTATTAGCTAAATTAATTACTATTCCAATAACTATGAAAATTCCTATGATTTAACTTGTAAAAAATAAATTTAACAATAACTATCATTGTAATAATCATTTTATATAGTATAGGTTATAATTCTAAACAACTAAAAAAAAAAATTTCATTTCATTTACAAATAAAAAATTATTTTGTATCTAATCTCTAGCATAATTTCACCCCATCCCCATTAAAAATAGCTGTAGAACTTAAAGAAAAGTGGTTCAAATATTTTGTGATTACATACATACATGCAGACATAATTCAAAATTGATTATAGCTATGACAAAATAAATAATGCATATAGATAGGTCACTCAAATTGTAAACTTCTTTATCTATTTTGATTTACTCATTCATCATACTCCAAACCATGAATATCACTCATTATAAATTGCACATGTTTGACATGAGCAAATCTATCTCTTTTGCAATAAATAAGATCTCATTTAGAAAAGGTCACAATAAATTACTGTGTGAAATCAATTACCTAATTTAATGTAATCACAAGATTTGGGAGCATATTTCAGCTGATAACAAAAAGTAGAGGAATTTTACATCATTATTATGTGTAACTCTCTAGAAACACAAGCAGTTGTTTCAGGGTGGTAAATGATTTTAAAATACATTTTTAACATAGTTTCAATGTAAGTAATATATTAAAAGATTGTTTGCCTAAGTCCATGAGTATTATCATGCACAGGTAGAGAATAATAAATTTTATAATTAAGTACAGAAGTTATATAAGATGAGAAATTAAAAAATTTATAACAGCAAACTGTTAAATATTGAAAGCCAATCAATTATTTTTTTAATACCAATAATTTATTCAATGGAAGCAGTGAAGAATGATTAATAAAACAAGCAAAAATCCAAACATTGAAAACTGGAACAGTAATTATTCCTTACAACTAAAATAGATGGTAAAAGTGAGTTAACTTTATGAACATAAATGCAGAATATTTACAACAAAATTTAAGTCACTAATGTTCATGAAGTTAGGTATTTTATTCATCTCTTTTGAATTAATCTTAATATCTGCCAAAATACATGAAATTTAAACAAAGAGATGTATTATGGAATAAACTAAATGTATAAGATATAACATAATTTATAAACAAAATGCAGTTACTATAGAAATTTAAAAGGTGATATAAAATGTAGCTTAAATAGTAAGGCATATGCAAACAATTTAATAATTCATAGCTGAACAAGATATACATTCACTTTTAGAAATTTATGCAAGACATATACTAACATTCAATTTAAGGATTTACTCATTGAAAGTTTTAGTGGTTTAATAAATTATAGTACAGATAATTTTAATACAAAGCAAAATGATGTAAATATATATATATATATATATATATATATGATATGATATATAAATAAATTTAATTTCTGCATTTACTAATGAATGGATATGAGAGTGCAAGATAATGAGAATATGGAATATAGAAGATTTAATGATTTCTAATATTCACACATTTAATAACAATGTAAAAGATAGAGTTAAATGTAATATATATATATATATATATATATAATAGTGTTTTCAATTTAAGTCTCATAGTTTTGTAGTTAAGTAGAGATAAAGGGTAGCTGCTGGAGGGTTGCAATAGATCCTAAGATCTAGGTGCCGCTCTCAGATCCAAGGTTCCTCACTGGTGAAGATCACAAGCCAGAAACTAGTCGGGGGATATTGGATGAGTAGATACTAGATTGGGATTTTATGCACAAGCCTTTTGGCATCCACTGATTACTCTGGCTTGCACTGAATGGCAATACGCATAGAGAGTTTTGTCTGTTTTAATATATATATATAATCATTTAATTCCCACAAAATCTGAATAATAATTATTAGAATTTGCAACAAGCAGAATAAGTTTACTTTTTCAAAGCACAGACAAATTTTAAAGTGAAAATAACGTATTTTGATTGTTAATAAAGCTTTGCTCTTAATATAGTTTATTTTTATTTCTATATATATATGAAAATAAATATGTTAACCACCAAAAGATAATGAAAATAATTCAAAAAGTTAAATATTCGGCCAGAACATAAAAAATTCTTTTATTGGAAAGCAAAATTATCAATCATAATGCATAAAAGGCATAATAGAATAATCTTTAATTATACATTTTAAAAATTCTAACATTTCATGAAAATTTAAAGTAGGTAAATATCAATAAAACACTAAAATAGTGAACAAAAATAACGAAGGTGATGACAAAATGGATATGATAATTTGGTAATAAAATTTAAGCAATATCAAATGTCTATTTTCTAATTGTGGTATAAGATAAAAAAAAAATGAAGTAAGCAATAAACAGTTACATTAAGTAATTAATTTTAAAGATGAATTGTAAGCAAATGTTAACATATAATTCAGAAACAAAATAAACTTAATTATGATAGAGATATTAATTTTTAAAGCATATGAATTAAATTTTTTTTAATAGTATGCAAATAAAATCGGGAAATTAATTTGAAATTAGATTTTATGATAATGTTTTCAAACTTTATTAAAGTAAAAGAAAAGTATAGAATAAATTAAAACTGATTTTAATTAAAATTAAAACTCATATTAACTGTGTATTCTAATAATAGAGAAAGAGAATGTATGATACATGAAATTTTTCTATTTCTTTTCATGTTTCCTGTTCACAGAACATTTCCATAATAGTAGCAAAATTAGAAAGGTATGAACAAGTAGAAGTTTAGAAAGACCTTTCATGTACTTTGAAGATCTTAGGTGAAATATTTTTGATAATAATTAAAAACATAATTTTTATCTATTTAGCTAGATAATCATGTTAAATTGGATTCAACTTTTAAGTGATAAGTTTAAACAGCATCATAAATCTTTAAAATGTTGTTTGAATAAATGTCATATTATCTAGTGTTCTTCTGTCATGTTTAAAAATTTTTTTTTTTTAATAATATTAAATTTTAAAAAAGATATTAAAAATTTGTCATTTGATCTTATTTTGTATGATTCTAAGAGATGTATAGTTTTTATTTGCTACCTAGTATGTATTCTTATCAACGTTTATTATTATTTTGTTGAAATATAATAATATTTAATTTTGAAATTAAATGTGAATTGGACGAAAAATGAATGAAAGATATCTTTTTAATTCAGTTCTATAATATTTACTATTATAATTTGTAATAAAATTAATCATCATTATGACATAAGATGTTATTAATTTTGAATTATATTTCATAATCAACATTTTTTTTATTATCAAACCACTAGAGAATGAACATCTCTCCAAGTTTAATTCAATTTCTTCAGTTCATGGTTGTCTTTTACAAATCATTCTAACTAACTTCCTTACTTCAGTCATCCATCTTATATGCAGTATTTTTCTAGATCTTTTAGTCTCTTGGGATCCAATTTAAAACTTCAACTGTCCATCTATTATATCTTCTTACAACATGATTAGCCCACTTCCAATTCAGTCTCTTAATACTTTCAATGGTGTCAACATTTCCTTAATTAATTATAAAGTTTAAGTTATCTCAATGCTCATTATTTATTATTATATTTTTATTATAACTATTTTAATATAAACATTATTTTAATACTTACAAAAATATTATTTATATAAACTTAATATATTTATTAATTTTAAATTTGTTTAAATCTGGTTATAGTTTGATTCGTAGAAAGAAAATTATTTAATAAACTTCATCAAAGTTGGATAGAATTGGTTAGTAAATATTCCTTTCTTCTTCTTTCATAAATGTACCCAATCATCATTATATACTATTATAGCATATAAGATAAAAAGCAAAACTATATTTAAATAGTCAGCACTATGGCAAAATTATATCATTAGCTTTTTGTAGAAAAATAGTGAGTGAATGAATTACTATCAAGTTAGCACATGTGGCAAGAGTTTTTTCATATTTGTTCTATTCTTTGACTAATAATAACTAGACACTTATTTAGCAAACAATATTAGATGGTAATCTGGATTATCTATGAACTGGTTACTTGAGGAAAAAATCATAACTTAATTGATTGCATTTAAACCCAATTTATAGTCATGTCAAGAAAATGCATTATAAATGACCCACAAAGCCTTTAACAATACATATATATCAGTTTGAAATTGTTGATTATTATCTATAATGGGATTGTCTAAAATGTTGACTGATTTCTAATAGTAATTCTCCAATACAATTGATTATCATGTTATTTTGTAGATAGAACTAAAAAAAATAGAAACAATATAAACATAGTCAAAATAAGACTCATAGATCACATGACTCTATCTATTAAGCTTGTAGGTTATAAACAATGAGGATTGCCAATTCCTCTACAAGCTTTGTGATAAATGCTTAGCCAGATCCAGCACTTAAAATATCTCTGTCAGGAACCCTCCCCCCCCAAATCCCTGACCATGGTTTCATGCTTTGGCACTCCTCAGAGAGGTGCCAGGGTAAGTTCAGACATATTACACTAAAAGCATTTTTTTCAATTTAGATACGAGGGAAGATTGATCTATTGAAATCAAGTTTATTTATACTAAAAAGTCTTTTGATAATATGTGCTGTATAACTGTTTTATATATTATGCTTAACAAAATTGTTCAAAATATCTAGTGCTTATTATGAAGTATTCATCTTGATATTAAGTTCACATTGTTTCTCTTATATTGAATTTTGATGTCCTTTGATTACTCATTGTTTGCAATAAATAAAGATGGATGTTACTAGTGTTCATTATTAAACAAACATCTTTATATAAAGTTCAGCACTAGTAAAATGAAACAAACTTTTCACTTGATATTTAAATGTAACCTTACACCAAAACATTTTTTTTTCATTTATAAAAAGTTAGATTTTAAAAATAATTTTAAAGAACAGTATCTTTGAATAGCTGGATTGCATTTAATTGTGAAAGAAATATTCTAAAATCAGATTTCTTAGTGCTAGCCTATTATACTGGTAAATAATTTCTACCCCTGTTGATATTAAATATCTGAATAGACAAATATTATCATAAGTAATATTATTAGAATTCTTGACTCCATTCTTCCCATTATCTTCAGCCATTAATCTGCAGATATTAGAAAACAAGTTAACTCACAGAAAATTCATTAACTCAAGACATGTAGTTCCATCATATATGACAAGCTTAAAAACAAATTATCTCTGGATGCTAAACTAAAGGCTTTAAATAATCAAATAACATCTTGTGATGCTCAAAACATATTTCTCCTAGAATTAAAAATAAATCTGATTAGATTTGATATTCCTAATGATTTTAAGAAGTTCTGCATCAGAGTGAAATTTAATAGCATTTAACTTATGTAGTTATGGCCAAACACAGGGCAAATAGTTAATGATTAGCCAATCTACGTGTACAATGACAAATTTAATAAAACCACTAAGAAATCTATATCCTAGCTAGAATTGCTACTGATTCCTTTATAATATTTGTGAATAATTAACTGCAAAAAAAAAATTCATAGACTAAATAAATAAAGCTTGATATCCATTCAAACTCAATACTCAAATAAAGCTATAAGTAATAGTAGATATTTACCGTTATATAATAAATGTGATAATATAATTGTAGATATGTTTTGGAGTATTTCTAACATCTAAGTGAATTGTAAAAATTTAAGCTTCATTTATATAGAACACGTGGTAATTAGAGAAACCTTCATAATTGACACATTTACATATTTTACATTGTATATTATCTAATATTCCATATTATAAAGACTTAAAACATTCATAAGGGTTTTTTAAAATGAGTACAGTACTCGGAAATTTCAATGAGGATTAAAATGAGTAAAATTACATTCACATAGTTAATGTTGTTTAAACTTATCTACTACAAATGTTCATAGGTCTTCAAGCAAAGTGGGACTCATTTTGTTTTATTGATAGTTACACACATGATTTTCTATGAAATTTTTAATATTGTTTGTGTGGCTATAAGAGAAATCTTCATTCTCAACACATTTATATATATATGAGCTGTTAGAATTTATCGAGTTTTTAAAAAATAAGAATTGATTTTAGTTGAAAAGATTTTGTTGATAATATTTCAACTTTTTTCTCTCTTAAAATTATGCATTTAAGATTTTGTTGCTTTGATGGCATTGATTTTTTTCTTTTATTATTATTAACGAAAAAAAAAAGAATCAAAATTTTACAAATGGAAAAAATACATTATTATAAAAAATATTATAAATTTTTATTTTTCTAAGAAAGTTTAATTTAATATATATATATATCAGTTTAAAATATTCCTTTATCTACAATTATATATTAAATATCTTTTTTTTAATACATATCAATAAATATCTTAATCTTATAAGATTACAGTGCATCTTCTAAACATTTTATTAAGGGCTATCATATATATATATGGATTCACTTTAATGTACCGCACACCCATCTGTACATACACCCACACACTAAAATAATTAGTTTTTATTTTTATACATTTTATCAAAAATGTGTTAAAACACTGATGGAGGGGGTACTTTTAGATCATAAACAGCTTCACTACTGTTGCTGTGGCAATGTAATATATTCTAGAAAATTTTCTAATTTTAACCCTATTGTGAAGACTTTTCAAATCTTCATATTGCCAGATTTTAGCATGTGTTACAATTTGCTTTAATTTTATTTATTTTTTGTTTAATCTTGAATATATTTACAGTTTAAAAAATAGCGATATATACAACAGTAAATAATGGATATTCAAACATTTAAAAATAGAATTTAAAAACAGTTCAACAAGTACCTGTAAATTATAATATTAATATTATCTATATTCTTTATTACTTTTTACAATGCTTTTTACCAACCCATTATTGACACTTTCAATTGCACCAATCTTAAATAGAAGTTCTGAAAAAGATTGCTGGAGCAATCGAAACTGTTCTTAGTGGGTTTTAAAAAAGCATGGTATAAAGTAATAAAGAACATAAATGATATTAATATTACATAAATTTGGCAATGCAATAAGAAAGATAAAGCTATAATATCTGTAAATTAATAAGCTTAATTGGCATGAGTGCCATGTTTCCACTTTGTTTTTGTTTTTTAGTTTTACATCTACTCTACTTAATTTTGAATTTTCATTTTTTCTTAGAAAATATAAATGAAATCTTCATTGATTAACATTTTTAGAAACATCTATTTATAGTTCATTTTGTAACATTATATATATAACCTTTAATTACTAACAGAATATAATCAGAAATAAATAAAAAAACAACTACAACAAATTTTCAAGTAAGTTAATATATATTTTACTACTACCACTGCCCTGCCCTGACAACACCTCCTCCAATGTCCCTGCCTCACACCTGCCATATCACCACTACTACTACTGCTGCTGCTGCTACTACTACTACTACTACTACTACTGCTACTACTGTTACTGCTGCTACTACTACTACTACTACTACTACTACTACTACTACTACTACTACTACTACTACTACTACTACTACTACTACTAATAATAATAATAATAATAATAATAATAATAATAATAATAATAATAATAATAATAATAATAATAATAATAATAATAATAATAATAATAATAATAATAATAATAATAATAATAATAATAATAATAATAATAATAATAATAATAATAATAATAATAATAATAATAATAATAATAATAATAATAATAATAATAATAATAATAATAATAATAATAATAATAATAATAATAATAATAATCAATTCAATTCAATTTATTCTATGAAATAAAACAAAGTACATCACAAATATTTAAAAACTCCAAACAAGAAAAATCTTGTGTGTGGAATTTACATGTAAAAATAAATTAAATAAAAATACAATCAAAAACTCAAAAGAACAGTTTAGGAAATAAATAAAATTAATTAAATAAATAAAATAAATGCCAAAATTAATACATACTACACAACCATTGACACAAATATTTTTTGAATGATATATAAGAAATATTATTCAGATCAATTGAACATTCATATACAAATTTATTAAACAACTTTGACCCAGAATAAACATATTGTCTTCTTCTAGATTCCTTAAAAAATTTTGGTAAAGGTAATTGAAATTTATTAGAAAGACGAGTATTTAGAACATAAACTCTAGAATTCAGAAAAGGTTTAGCACAAAAAATATCAAAAATAACTCTATATTGATATAAGTGATTTACATCAAATAAACCAAATGCAATATAAATATCTCGAACAGAAGAGGAACGAGATCTACCAAAAATAATGCGCAAAGTATAATTTTGCAAAACACGCAAAGAAGATAAAATATGTGGAGAAGCATTACCCCAAATAATGATATTGTAAGATAAAATACTCTGATAACAGGCAATGTAAATAAAAATGAGAGCAGACCTAGGAAGAAATTTAACTAAATAATAAAACATATAGTTTAAATTACGTAACCGTTGACAAAGATAGGTAATGTGATTTGTCCAGGACAATCTGGAGTCAATATATATTCCCAAATAACAATAATTATCTACCAAAGGAATATTCTCACAAGTACATATACTATTATAATGCAAAATATACTTACAGCAAATTTTAATCTTAAGAGAAAAAAAGTACGCTTGTAAGAAAAAAGAATAGCTTTTGTTTTATCTAAATTGACCAACAATGAATTATATGCCAACCATTTACCAATTGAGTCCAAATCCTCATTCACTAATTTTTCAAGAAGATTATAAGAAACAGCATTGCAAGATAAAGCAATATCATCAGCAAAACCAAAAATCTTAGAATGTAACTTCAATGAAAATAAATCATTAATATAAATTAAAAACAATAGAGGACCAAGTACTGAACCTTGCGGAACTCCAGAATTAATCAAGACAACATCACTGATAGTACCATAAATATTAGTAAACTGTTTCCTATCATTTAAATAACTCTCCAACCAACTATCAATAGATCCACGAAAACCATACAAGTAGCAACGCTTAATCAAAATATTATGATTAACAGAATCAAATGCTTTAGATAAATCAAGATAAATAGCCAATGTTTTAAGTTCCTGATCCAATGAAGATGTTAAATACTGAACATGATGTTTTAAAGCATCTAATGTACTTCTGCCAGGAAGAAAACCATATTGATAGTCAGATAAAATTTTATTTTTAAACAAAAATGACAACATTTGATCCCTAACAATCATTTCCAATAATTTAGAAAAAACAGAAATAATAGCAATTGGCCTATAATTGACCATAAGAGTAGAATCACCCTTTTTATAAACAGGAGTAATAACATTAACTTTCAGACATTCTGGAAATGATCCAGACTGCAAAGATAAATTAAATAAATGAACTAAAATAGGCAAAAAAGCAACCTTATTTTCTTTAAGCATCTTAGGTGTTATACCATCTAGTCCAAAAGAAGTGACATTTTTTAAACTATCAATTGCTACAGACAACTGAGATTCAGAAACATCAGAATATAAAAAAGAATTCAAACTTGAATAAGAAGACAAAATCTGCTCAGGCACATCACGCATCGATAAATTTACAAAATACTCATTAAACCGATCAGCTAAATATTTTTCATTATTCTGTAACTCAATTAAACTTTCATTATATTTAATACATTTAATACGATCAGGAGATTTTTTAATCAAAGAATTTATTGTTCTCCATTTCAAAGAAACATTTTTATCACTAAGAAATTCTTGATAATATCTAAACTTCAACTTTCTAATATCAGACTTAATTTCAACATTAAGTTTTTTTAAAACATCTGATGAGCCATCCAAAGATTTTAATACATTTCTCTGATTAATTTTACATACCAGCGCATCTGTCACCCAAAGAGATCTTCTTCTATTCTTACTTGTCAATTTTAAATGCAACTTTGCTTTAGCAATTAAATCTAAACAAATAGCTTGGAACCCCAAAAATGCATCATTTACATTATCTATCATAAAAATCTCATCCCAATTCTGAACAGATAATAAATAATTCAATTTAGAAAAAGATAATTTCTCAACATATGCACAAACATTAATATTATCCATACAATTCAATATTTTTAATTCAGTAGCAAAATGATCTGTAAGAAATAATTTAGAAAGAGACGAATCAGAAAATAAACTGCGGCTTAATCTAACAAAAATATGATCTAAAAGAGATTGAGATATAGGAGTAATACGCGTAGGTGAAAAAAGCGTTTGACTAAATCCATAGCTATAAAGTAAATTTAAATAATCTATAGTAGACTTACAAGCATTATTTAACAAATCAATATTTAGATCACCCATTAAAACAGCAGATTCTGAACCCAAATCTAATAACAAAGAATCAAGTTCAGTAACAAAATCCAAAACTTTACTTGTACATGATCTATATATAGCCAAAATAGAAAGCACACATTTAGGGAGTCTCAAAGTTAATAAAATACATTCTGCAGTATTAAATGTTGGAATATTGAAAGAAAAGTCTAAACCGGTTTTTATAAAAACCATAACACCACCAGATCGTAAATGCATACGAGGAGAAAGTATACTCGTATAGCCATTCAAACTATATAAATTTTGTTCTTGTAAAGAAATCCAAGTTTCCGTTAAAATAATTATATCAAAATGAAATAAAGGAAAATTATTTAAATAAACTACAAGTTCATCAAAATGACATCTAATGCTACGTATGTTTAAATGAAATAATTTAAGTGAAGCAAAATCTTTTTCCTGAGAAATCAAATCAGAATTTATCATAATAAATAAATTTCAGAATGACTCCAAATCACTTTCATTTCTAATTAAAACACGAGGAGAATTATAATCTTTTCTCACATACACTGATCCATTATGAATGAAAGCAAAACCTTGACCAGAACGTAACTTCTGTTTCGCCAACCATAAAAGCCTTCTATTGAATGGAGTCAAACGCTGATTAATATAAATACGTTTGTTATTATTAACCCCAGGCAAAATTTGAGAAACTGTTAAAACAGATTTTTTATTTATTAAAAACTGTATGGCAGAATTTCGTGATTTAAAACGAGCTACAACAAAACCTGGAGCTCCTGATTTATTTTTTGTACGAAAAACGTTTTCCAAATCTACAGCGACATCTGTAACACCGAGCTTGTCCGCCACGTTAGTTAAAATTAACGGCAAATTTTCATTTTCTTGACAAGGCAAACCCTGTATTTCAATTTCATGATCCAGATTAAATCGTTCCATAGAATGTAATTTATCTTTCAATAACAAAATCTCATTCTCATTTGAAGTACAAGAATTAGAAAGACGAATTATTTCTTGATTATTCCGATCCACATTTTCACGCAAAGAAATAACTTCTGTCCGCAAATTAGCAACTGCTTGAGATAACTCTGAAATTGTGTTGTGAATCACCGGCAATAATTTTAATTTATCCAAAAATTTCCTCCAAAATTAAATCAGGTGAATTTTTAGCAGTCATAGATGAATCCAAAACATCACTAGCCTTAGAAAAACTAACTCTACAAGCAGCACACCTCCATTCTTGCTTCTTTTTTATAGACATTCTTGGGTAAGTAGTATCACTCAACGATGCACATGCAAAGTGCATACCGGACGTACAACCAAAGCAGGATACGAAATTACCATTTTTTGGTAAAAGTTCTTTACAAATAGAACATGAATCCATCATTAAAAATTTAAAAAATCAAGAGAACAAGTAATAATAATAATAATAATAATAATAATAATAATAATAATAATAATAATAATAATAATAATAATAATAATAATAATAATAATAATAATAATAATAATAATAATAATAATAATAATAATAATAATAATAATAATAATAATAATAATAATAATAATAATAATAATAATAATAATAATAATAATAATAATAATAATAATAATAATAATAATAATAATAATAATAATAATAATAATAATAATAATAATAATAATAATAATAATAATAATAATAATA